>APFE030699659.1:43313-53542 GCA_000404065.3 Pinus taeda | reverse complement strand
GATTTTTAAAAACTTACCATAGGGTTAAGAAGGAATTTTTTTGGGAGGGCCTTAAATCAGATATTTAAAAGTTTGTGGCGGAATGTTTGGTTTGCCAGCGAAATAAAGTTGAAACAATTAAGACACTAGGTTTATTACAACCTTTATCCATTCCAAGCCCACATTGGGAGGAGGTTTCAATGGATTTTATCACAGGTTTACCCAAGTCTGAGGGAAAGAGTGTCATCATGGTGGTAGTTGACAGACTTACCAAGTATGCACACTTTTTTGCATTATCACATCCATTTAAATCCAGTACAGTTTCTACGGCATTTATGGAAACAACTCAAAAGCTACATTGAAATCCAAAGATTATTGTAAGTGACAGAGATCCCATTTTCACTAGAAATTTTTGGACATAATTATTTTCTTGTCTTGGTACTCAGTTAGCTCATAGCTCATCTTATCACCCTCAATCTGATGGGCAAACTAAGATAGTAAACAAATGTTTGGAAGGATATCTTCATTGCTTTGTATATGATAAACAGACATAATGGGTGAAATGGTTGCCTCTCGCTGAATGGTGGTATAACACTTCCTACCATACTGCAACAAATATGACCCCATTTATGGCACTTTATGGATATCATCCACCATCCATCACATCAGATATAAGAGAAAATTATAAGCTTCAAGTAGTGGAAGATCACATTGAGCATCAGCAAGAAGTTCTCCAACTCTTAGAGGATAACCTCACCTTGGCACATAATAGAATGAAACAATAGGCATATCAACATCACAACGAAAGAAGTTTTGAGGTAGGTGATTGGGTATTGGTATGGCTAGAGCCATATAAACAAATGTCCCTCAAGAAAGATAACAAGGATAAAAAATTATCACCAAAGTATTATGGTTTGTACAAGGTGTTGCAAAAGATAGGTATTATGGAATACAAATTGGAGCTTCCTGTAGTTTCTCGAGTGCACCCATTTTTCCATGTTTCATGCTTAAAGAAGGTTATAGGTGACAAGCTTCTAGTTCAGATAATATTTCTAGAACTTGATGAGGAAGGAAAAATCATATTGGAACCTGAAGCAGTCAAAGAAACGAGAACTCGACAGCTATGAAATCAATCAATTTTAGAGTATCTCTTCAAGTGGAAGAACTTACCCATTGAAGATTCCATATGGGAGTATGAGAATTTTAAACAAAAGCATCTAGAACTACTCAAGTGTTGAGGACAACATTTTCTGAAGAAGAGGGGCATGTTAGGTCCCTATAATATTAGTGATCCCCCCATTACTATTATCGTTGTATCCCTTATTGTTATTATTGTGTCCCTATTGTCCCCATATTGTTATTATTGTGCCCCATAGAATCCCTCTATTGTTATTTTTGTGCCTTTATATTATTATTGTTAGGTCGGCTTGGTTATATTTTGATGCCGTAGACTCCTATATATAGAAGTAGGTTTTTTCGTTTGAGTCATCCAAGAATTGTTCATTTGTATAATGTAAAGGAGGTTTCCCCCTTGAAGAGGCTTATTCCTAAGGCGTTGATCTATCTTTTCTATCTTTTTGTGAGTTGGTTTTATAACACAATATCTATTGTCATATATTTATCAAATCCTCATGAAGTGGTTGAAGTAGACTTTGTCGTGAATTTATTCACTAAGATTTTCATAAATTTATCACCCTTTTATGCCTTTATGCTCAATTACTCTGAAAAACCTTCAATATAATTACCCTAGTTATATTAAACATACCTTTCATCATTCCTCTGTTTTCCCCTATTTCAAATCCTTGGCCTTTTCCTTTTTGACTTATAGTTTTTCAAATATTTGAAACATTTATCTCCTCCTTAGGTTTCAAATCATCGTTCTCATCTTTTGGTCCAATTTTTTAACTTTTCCTTTTCTGACACTTTGTTGCTTTGTTTTTCTAGTTTTGAAATGTCAAATATATTAAAACTAGGATTCCCATCTTGTCATTATGTTTCAACAAGAGTTTTTTTAAATTGAATTCTTACAAAAAATCCTCCCATGTATTAGTTTTTCTATGTAAATCATGTTCAATTATGACTTTTACTAAGCCAAAATGGTATTAAATTATTTTTCGATTCCTAAGGTTTCTTTGAATTCCTTTAGCAATTTTCTATAGATTACTCAACAGATAAAATAGAAAATGGATCTTCTTGTTTGCTTAAAAGTGCGTCAATAAGCTCATATGGTAAAAGAAAATAAGGCCATGCCTTCTTTCAAAAGTTATTCTTTTGGAATATGAACTTGATGAATCACCATTTCCTCTTCAACAATTTCCTTAGAATTCCCTTTATATATCTCATTGCTTGATCTTGGTTTTTTAACAATTATTTCCAATAGTATTCCTTCATTCTCTAGTTATTAAACAACTTTCCCCCTATTTTTTAAAATTATGTAGCTCCAACTATACATATTTTTTCACTTGTAACCTTAAATGACCAACTTGTGCCCCAATTCCATTAAAGCAATTGTGAATTCTAGCATGACTTTATCATTAACACCTATGAATTTATTGAAAAATGGAAAGCATCCTATATTCTTAAATATTTATCCTCTCTTTGGATATTCCAATAATACGTTGAAGTCATCTAGCTCATATCCATGATTGGACCCATCTTTGTACCTAGAGTGCAAGAGGAGATACTTAGTCTTGTAATTTTATCCCTTTCCTCAACTTATCGAAACAATTTTTGAAGTCTTGAATTAGAATGGTGTTAACAGGATAAGACATCTCTCAATTTTTATGAATCCATTTTCTTATGTTGAAAACTATAACCCATGGAAGATGATAATGTAGGGGCATCACATGAGCTTAGGTGTTGATGTCTTCTCTACTGTGGTATCTAGATATGGTGTTCTTGATGTTCTTTCTTCATATACTGATGAAAAGAAGAATTGTCAAAACAATGCCAAAGCCAGAAATTACAGCATTGCAGCACTTAGTGACAATGAGATGATATAAGTCATGCATTGCAAATCAATTAGAGGAGTTTGGGACAAACTTGAAAATAGCTATGAAGGTGATAAGAAGGTGAATAAAGTGAAACTCCAAACCTATAGGATGTAGTTTGAGAGCTTGAAAATGAGAGAAGATGAAATTATTGCAGAATATTTTCAAGGAGTTGAAACAGTGAACAATTTAATCAAGAGCATTGATGCAAAATTTGAAGAGGAAGCCATTATTCAAAAAATCTTGAGGTATTTGTTGGGGTCCAGGTATAAACAATCTATTCACCCATTTTCCTACATTAATTTATCAATTCGGGTGCGTATCCTTTTCAAGGCAACACACAAAGTATATGCAAGTACATCAGAAGAGCGGGCCCAGCTCTTAGATCAGGGTTATGTTAATCACAGCGAAAAGTGGAGCAGCAAAAGGAGTGGATATTATTATCTGGAAGAAAACTATTACAATATCGATGGGGAGCTTCCCCTTTTATAGGAATAACCTATCTTTTATACAAAGCGAAGGAGAACAAAATCCTTCCCCAAAACCTAGTAACCGTATACCTAGTAATATACATCGGTTCATAACGACACTAGCACTAGATGAACAAGATCAGAGAATGGTTCAAAAATGGTTCAGGGACATTTGCAACTCCAGCTACATAGCTTCCTTATGGTTGGTCGTTGCCGTGAATCGCGGATCTGCTATGGGACGCTAAAAGATCGATACCTACTCTCCAGAAGCTATGGTCAAACATGTGTTTTAGTGTTGTGAATAGGTAAAACCCCATGACTTTACCTCATTAATAAAATATTCTAATAGATAGGAAAGGGGTTATTACCTTGGGAATTTAGCATAGTAAGTACAGATGAATGAGTGCAAAAAGGACAAAAAGAGGGATGGAAATGTAATAGAAAGATAGCTCGATTTGGTGCCCAACATCTCCCCCAACTAGCCTTTTGCATGTCCTCATGTAGCTCGCTGCCTCCACAGGTTGGAGTTGAGCGAGAGCAAGATCATACTCTTCGGCCATCTCTATCCGTGGAACTTTAAAACCTTATGAGAGGAGGATTTCCTTCCATAAATCACCTGGAACATTATATGTTGGGTGTAATTTTCCATTGGAAACTAGATGGTGGGGAACTAGAACCAGATCCCCGTCCACCGGATCCTGCATGTTTAGATGCATGCCACACACCTTGGCGCTTTGCTAAGTGCTCATGCAAAATTCTATGACCCAAACGGTTCCCTATTCTGGACAACTGTAGGTGACATCATCCATCTCTTCTTACAGTAATCAAGGGCTTCATCTTGAAACGTAACTAATTGTTTGATAGAAAGATCAAGGCACCATTTTTGTTTTCTTAGCATTCTTTCCTTGTTCCCCAAAATTCCCAAAAAGGTGTTGTGTTTATTGAACATGGTTATTGACCTTTCATGTTCTCCTCTTACTATAAAGGGCTTTGTAACTTGATTGAACTCAAATGTATTAAAATCCTTCTGCCAACTGATCTGATTAAAAGTGTAAGAGGTGAGAGCCCTTAAATGAATGTCTCACACATATGCGACCGGGTTGAATCCTCTATCCGTGTGCAATAGATACCCATGCATGTAAAACTCATGCATCAAATGCTAAGTTGGAAAGTCTTGGCTCCTCAATATGCGGAGGAATTGTACACCATCCTCTATTTCATAACTAATTTTGTTCTTGATGCTCTCCATGCAGAAGAAAAGTAAATGCTCATGCAAGAATAAAGAATAACAAGAAGCATGGGAACGACATGCCATCACCTCTTGTGCTAAATTAAACATTTGCTCCTTATCAACTTTCAATTCTGCCACTTTCCTTTCTAGCTGCTTCATCTTGAGTTGTTGCTTCACATGCCTCAACCTCATGACATCTATACACTCCACATATTCAAAAATGGTTGTGGAGGCTCGTTATGGAGTTCTTTTTACCTCGCTTTGATACCGTGCTATAGTGGATTTCCAAGTCTACACTTCGGCTATTAGGGCATATTCACGGTCTTCAAACAGCTGCTCGATCGGGTTTGTCTGAGTGGTAGCAGGAGTTGTAACTATATGCTCCACCTGAGTCCTTGTTTCAACTACTGTGTCTTGGGAATTTTTGTCCCGCTGCTTGTATTTCTTCATCTGCTTCTGCAATTTATGTCCCTGTTTTCTCAAATTCCTAACCTCTCCCTTGAGTCGCATTTTTCTCTGAATTGCAGCTAGTATTTTTTTCTAATAGGTAGTCTTCGTTGTTCACACAACTCCACCCATTCTTGCTTAACCAAAACCTCTTCAGCTTCTGCAACTGGTTCAGTTGGAGGTAAATCTCCCGAGAAAGCTTTTCTATGCCGAATGTCAAGTTTCCTTCCATTGCTCATTCTTGCTCAATTATTTCTTGTTTTATGGCCTTCTCGCTCAGCGTTACAACTAGCTCATTTGTTGGGACCGCTTTGCTTGGTCCCTCCTCTTCGCTAACAACTGCCTCCTTTTGCTATGTGATCACTACGACTGGTGGTGCCCTTGTGAGATGATCACTTGTTAATATTTCTACTAGAACCACTCCAGGTTCCGCTACCTCAGGGATATCTTCCTCTTCTCCCCTTTCAGGCTTTGAGATGCTTGTCACCTGGGCAACATCTATCCCACCCGGTTGTGGTATTTGTGATGTTTTAGGCTCCTTTTCTCCGAGTGGTCCTTCAAAAGTGTCCTGATGGGAATCCTTAGTCAACAATCCTCTAGCACCTCTTATTCTAGTCGACTCGTCAAATTTCAAAGCAAGGGGAATGACGATATCTTCTTTTGTGCACCGGGGGGAACGAGATGTCCTCGCTCCTCTTGGAATAGAGGAGAGAAAGGAAAATTTGCAAGGATCTTCATTCTGACCTTTGACAATTCTATTCTAGGCTACATTCCTTGCTTGTACAATGTTTTGTCCCGAGGTTGATGTTGGTTCTTGTGGAGCAGCACTAGCCTCATGCCCTAGTTCTCTTAGAACTTTCTCCGTAGTTTCCATGGTTCTCCCAGCTTTGTGCTCTTCTCATCCTAGTTCGTCCTCTTCCATTGGTTCTATGGTCAGGGTGGCCACAACCTCTTCTTCATTCGGGTTGTCTTCCTCCATTGGTTCCATGGTGGTGGGATGTTTTTGTGGGGTACCTTCAGCCGCAATATCAACCAATTCTCCCATCCTTGCCTGTTTTTTTACCTCTTATGTTGTTTTCGTGTTGTCGATTTGCTCTACTAGCTCCATAGTCGAGGTTGGTTCTTGTGTAACAGCCTCGGCTGTGGTACTAGTGGGATTTTCTATGTTGACTCCTTCGTCTTCCATCGGTTCTGCAATTGCGGCTTGCTCTCGGGGAGCAGCCTCTTCTTCAAGTTCTTCAGATCCCATTTCCATCTCCTTTGGCTCCTCATAGTAATCTCCTTCTCCATATTATTCCTTAATTGCTTATGGTTCTTCTTCCCTGGCGGCCATAGCGGTTGATATCTCTTCCTCCATGGAATCTTGAAATAGCTCCCATAGAATTGGAATTCGACTAATTACATTCATCACCAGTAGCTGGACCATCCCATGGTGGGTAATGACCACCATCACCTGCCGCGACCATTTAGCAGACTGTGCCACTAGCTGAAGACTCCTTAGTAGGAAATAAGGCACATTTAATGAGAAGGCCTCTGCTTGGGGGAATCGGACGTGAGCTAATATCTAGAGATGATATTTGAACACAATGGAGTAACTTCCCTCGCAAGTTGTATATTTTATTACAAACTCTGCTACCTCTCCCCGTGGATGCGGTAACGAGTTTCAGTCGTATCCTCGCCCCTTCTGAGCAATGCTTTGTCTAGCCTACAAAAAGGCTTCAGGAAACTCTGAGAGGGAAGTTCTCCTTGAAAACCATCTCTGTCCATATTGAAGGAGCCCGCTAACTTCTGAAATGGCTTCCTCCGTAATAGGGACTTCTATCTTGCAGACCCGAGAACTTTCTTCTTCCCAATTGAGTGCAAATTCCATTGCAATTGCCACGTTGAACCGCCTCAACTTGTCAAAGTAGACATCCCATCCTACATTTTTAATGACCTACCATGCTTCATGACTATTTTGAACTCTTGTTGTGTCTTCTCGCTCATGTCGCACAGAACGTCCACCCATCGCTATAGAGGTGTGATCAACACAACGAATATAGTTAGCTGGTAGGGGAAAATGACAAGGACCCAAACCGTTGGTAATAGTAATAATGTCATGGTCGCCTCAGGAAAAAGAATGGTAACAACATTGGTACGTCTGAAGAAATCCCAGAGAATGATGGATAGTTATGGAAGTACGGTTGGATGTTTTCAATGGTTCAATGCGGCATGTTGGGGAAGTGACTGATTGTACTTTTTGCATACGAACATGAATTCCAATGCATCGGGGTCATGACTACAAAATCATCATAATCTTTTGATTCCCATTCACATTAGATTTAGTTTGGTGTGAATCGTACAATATGAATGCATTTTTGTTGGTACGCTGTCGTTTATTATGACAGGACCCCCCCCCAACTTAATTATGGTCGTCCGTGACACATATTAGTGTCTTTTGGAATATTTTAATTAAATCTGTAAAAGTCAGCAGAGACATACCTAGTGACCTACCTTGTGGCAGAGTAACAACAAAAAGACTGACAGAGTAGTAGCAGTGACAAAGTAACAGCAATGATGAATAAATGACACTAATGGAGTAGCAACACCGTCAGAGTAACAACACCATCGGAGTAACAACACTAGCGGAGTAATAGCTGCGGTGGAGTAACAACAATGGTAGAGTAACAAAAATGGTGGAGTAATAGCAGTGGCGGAGTAACAACAACGACAGAGTAACAACACCATCGGACTAACAACATCGGCCGAGTAATAGCACCGATGGAGTAACAACATAGGTGAAGTAACAACAATGGCAAAGTAATAGCACCGTCAGAGTAATAGTAGTGACGGAGTAACAACAATGGTGGAGTAATAGCATCGGTGATGTAACAACAACGATGGAGTAACAGCACCAGTGAAGTAATAACACCAGTAGAGTAACAACATTGATGGAGTAACAACACCGACAGAGTAACAGCATCGAGTGTTACATTTCTCCTAGCTATATTCCTTTGTTATTCCTGCAAAATACAAACAAGTAATAACAGTTTGTTATATATCTATATGTATATATATATCCATATATAGATATTATATATATATGTATATATATATATATATATTATATATATTATATATATATATATATAGCAGAGTGAGAGTGTCCTTTATACCAACAACCATTAAACCAGATGAATCAGAATGATGTTTGATGAAGGCATCTCTAGAGGCTAGATGGTGGCATAGCTTTAGACAAACTATGATTCCCATCTATTGTAATTAGTCTAACTGTTCCATTGTCAAACAGTGCGTCCACTTCATATGGTCCCATCCAATGAGTGTGAATCTTTCCTTTGAAATCTTTAAACCGGGAGTCATAAAGTAATGCCCAATCCCCTACGTGAAACACCTTGCTCTTGATAAATTCATCATGCCATTTCATTCTCTGTTGTTGAACAATAGTATTTTTCTGGATAGCTACCTATCGAATCTAGTCCAACTCATTGAGCTATTCCAGTCAGTGTTTATGTGCTTCTGATAAGTCTAGGCTTACTTCCAAAGTTGTTCTAAGCATGCTGATCTTGAATTCTACTAGAAACAAGGGGGATTTCTCGTAGACAAACTCAAATGGAGAAAACCCGGTTGTGTTCTGCCATGTTGTTCTATACGTCCATAAAGCTTATGAAACTTTCTGTGACCAGTCCCATCGATGACTTGTTACTATTTCTGTCAAGATATTTTCCAATATTTTGTTTGTACTTTCTACCTGCCCATTCGCCTGGGGATGATAAGGGGTTCTCACTCTATGTTTAACCCTGTATTTCTGCATCAACTTCCCTAGCATGTGTGATGTGAACTGTGCCTCTCCATCTGACGCAATTTCCCTTGGAGTACCATATCGAGCAAATATTTCTTCGAAAATAAAGTCTACCACTAGTTGCTCTGTTGCTCTTGCGACTGCACTGGCTTCCACCCATTTAGTCACATAATCAGTGTAGACCAAGATGTGAGCTTTTTTATGAGAAGGTGGGTTGAAAGGTCCAAAAAAATTGATGACCCATTTCTTGAAAGGTTCAAGGACTATCTGGGGCTGTAGAGGCATTTCATCTGCTTTACGAGGTTGTCCCATCTGTTGGCAACTATCACATCTATGGACATAATCCCGAGAATCACAAAAGATGGAAGGCCAGTAGTATCCCATCTGCAGCACTTTGTTTCATGTTCTCTTATCTACAAAATGTCCTCCATAGGGTCCGTCATGGGTAGCGTTTAATATCTCAGAGATGTCATCCTCTCCCACACAACGCCGAATCTATTGATCAACACTTGTATGAGAAAGATACCCTTCCATCCATGAATATTGGGTACTATGATGAATAATCTTCCTTTGATCCTTATATGACAAATGACGAGGCACCTTCCTTGTAGCAAGATAGTTAGCAATATCTGCATACCATAGAGTGTTAGTAGAAACTGTAAAAAGATCCTCATCTAGAAAATTATCTTCAATGGGTGTATTCTTACCATCATTTTCTATCCTAGATAGGAAATCAACAACCACATTATCCTTCCCTGGTTTATCTACTATAGTAATGTCAAATTTTTGTAGTAGCAAAAGCCATCTTGTAATGCAACTAGGGGTAACATGTTTACTCATTAAATACTTGATAGCTACATCATCAATATGTACAAAGGTAGGATACTTGGTAATGTAATGCCGGAATTTGTTGATGGCATAGATGACAACAAGGAACTCTTTTTCAGTCACTATGTAATTTAATTCAGTAGGGGCCAAATTCTTACTAACATAGTAAACTGCATATGGTACCCTGTCCTCTTGTTATCCCAACACTGCACCAACCACTGTCTGGGAAGCATCAATGTGAATATGGAATTTTAATGCGCAGTCTGACCCTTCAAATATCAGAGTGCTACAGACCAATTCCTTGATTTTCGTGAAGGCTACATCACAGTCATCTGTCCACACAAAATCTGCATCTTTTGTCAGTGATTGTGTTATGAAACCAGCTCAAGAAAAGATAGAAAAGATAGATCAACGCCTTATAATTCAGCCTCTTCGAGGGGGCAACCTCCTTTACATTACATAAATGAACAATTCTTGGATGATTC
>APFE030699658.1:4937-36006 GCA_000404065.3 Pinus taeda | reverse complement strand
TAGGAGTGTATATATTAATATGTTTTCCAAAGAGGGAGTGAATACATGAGTTACCATTCATTGGGCCTTATTTTTCTTTCTTTTGCCTTTTCTTATATATAAGACTTAGGGAATAAGGTTTTCATAAGTTTGGCACAACTTATAGATATAACATTTACATGAATTGTGACTTTAAACTTAGAGTTTAGACTTAGGTAAATCATTATAGTGTATATTTAATGATTTTGGCTTTCACTTTTTTATTTTCTTTCATCAAAAAGGAAAAAAGGGGAAATATTTTGCTACAAATCTATGAATGCTTAATCATAAAGGAATGATGCAATTAAAACAAATTAATGATGTTCTTCTCTATGAAGATAATGGGTATTCTTGAGGAAAGCTTATGCTTGTAGATGTCTCCTCCCTGATTGAGAGGGAGTGAGGGTGGACACCATATTATCCATGTGTCATGTACTATGGCTAGGACTAACCATTGTAAGCCTAGTAAAGACACCAGTAGGGAGAATGGTGGACTGGATAGACATCTGGGACTAATATTCTTTGAGAATTTGTACTTTGACTAGAGCTAACTGCTATAAGTCAAGCACATTAATCCAAGATAAGAATAGTAATGAGGATCGAAATTTAATGGTGTCAAATATTATGAAAGTGGATTAGGAAATGATCATGTGAGGAAATACCTGGTGAACATCCTAGTGGGGTAAGTGCCTAGAGAGGTGGTGGTGTCCAAATTTATGCCTCCCAACATTGTGCTCTGATCTAATGGAGATATAGAACTTCTTATTCAAGGACTTGCTATTTTGATAATGTTGGCTCTGATGATGTAAATCATCATCGATGCTTATCAATCCAAATCCATCCTTATATGAATATTTCAACTTGAGAGTAATGTTTTGTCTCATTATGAATACCTCCCTAGTTTAGACGGAGTGTCATCATCTTCATTATCGTCATCATCACCACCATCATCGTCATAATTATTGCAATCATTGCATTATCGTCATAATCACCATTCATTCCATCATCATCATTATGGACATTGTCATCAATTGTTCATAATTATAGGTGACGTAGGAAATATCATCAACCCAGAAAATGTTACGAGTTCTCGAAAAGGGTTGTTGTGACACATCATATATGCAATAGAGATAACAAATTTATTTTTGAGAGATGATCGATGTTCATCATCAATAGTATCATTATCATCGTCATTATAATTTTCATCATCCCTATCATCATAATTATTGTAATTTATATCATCATTGTTGTCATCTTCATAATGAACATCATAACCATCATTCATGCCATTATTGTTGTTGATGATGACCAAGATGAAAATATTAGTAATGATGATCAGATGATGATGACTTGGAAGATGACGCCAAAGATAATGATTACGATTATGACCATGAAAACATTTAAAAATTGGGAATATTGGCCAAGGTCATTAACATCATCATCATCATTGTGAATGTAACCCCCATCATTTTTTTCACCGTTGTCATTAACATAATAATCACAATTCATTCCATCATGATCATCTTCATTATCATCATCATCATAATTATTGGCATTGTCATTAGTTGTTCATAATTTTCAATGTCACAAGAAATATCATTAATGCAAAAAATAGGATGAGTGTTGGAAAAGGATGCAAAAATGAATAAAAAAATGGGGCAACAATAGACATAAAATTGGATGCAGAGTGGACACAACATAGGTAAATGAAAAACAAGACAAAAAAATTGACACAAAAGTGGATGAAAAAGTGTATGCAATAGTTGATGCAATCATGGATGAAAAAGTGGAAGAAAACATGGGTGCAATAGTAGGCATAAAACTTAGCATGAATTGTGGTGAAACAAATGTGGATACAACAATGAACGCAAAAAGGGACAGAAGCTTGGATGCAAAAAGGAGAAAAACGTGTATGCAAAGAAGGATGTAAACATTGACAAAACATGGGTGCAATAGTGGACACAAAATTAGATGAAAAATTGGAAGCATCAGAAGTCAACATAAAAGTAGATACAAAATGAGACACAAAACCTTATGCAAATCTTGGCGCAAAAGTGGATACAAAAAAGGATTCAAAAATAGATGCAAAAGTCAATGAAAACCTAGATGTATATGAGGATGCAATCGTGGATGCAAATTTAGAAGAAAAAATGGGTGCAAAGGGAGGTGCCAAACTAGGTGCAAATTATGGCATAAGAAAATTGGATGCAATAATGGACACAATAACAGATGAAAAAGAGGATGCAAATATGGATGCTAAACAAAATGTAAAAGTGGATGCAACAAAAGTAGATGAAAAATTAGATTCAAAACTAGACACAAACCTTGATGCAAAACTTGACGCAAAGGGGATGAAAAAAAATAATGCAAAAATGGATGCAAAAAATGATTCTAAAATTGGTGCAAAAGAGGATGCAAGAGATGATGCAAAAGTTGATGCAAGTGTAGCGCAAAAGTGGATGCAATAGAGGATGAAAAAGTTGGTGAAGAAAAATTAGGTGCCAAACTTGATGCAAAACATGGTGCAAAGGATGGCACAAGACATGGCATAAAACATGGCACAAAACCTGGTGTAAAATCTGGTGCAAAACCTATTACAATACATAGTGCTAAATTTGGTGTAAGACTTTGTGCAAAATTTGGTGCAAAATTTGCATCAAGTCTTGCACCATATTTGATAAATTGACACAAATAGCACTAAAAATGGGCTCTAGACGCAAAAAAGGTAGCAAAAAGGGATGCTAATCATAGGGTTTTGTTGTAGTGTTAGCTTGTAATGACCCAGGTTTTCCTATGTCCTTAATCTCATGCTTCTTGTTCCATGGCAATTCTTGCAGCAGGTTCAATCCTAGTCTACCCAAGTTGCAGAATGAACCAGGTGACACTCTGAGGTAATATTCCAAGTTCTCTTGGATTTTTCATTTTCTATTTCCTATAAGGATTTCAATTTCATGGTTTTGGTTCATCAAGGTAGTGCTAACTCAGGCTCGCTTTCTCTCTGTTCATGTATTTACTAGTGTCAGGCACCTTTCTCAACCGTACCTAGTGAACTACAGGTATATAGTACTACCATTGTTTCAGTGCATCTCTATTGAGTTTATTCCTTTCCAATCATAGGGTATGACTCTATTTTGACTACTCTTAGCAAGTATTATTGTTTTGCTTATAGGTACCTAGGAATCTCACTATTCTAAGATTGCACTTTGAAAACTCAAGTTATTTGTAACCAATCCTGATGCATCATGTGCTCTAGTCCCTTTCCAACTTGGTTAGCTCTAGCTCCAGTGACTTCTGGGTATTTCTTGCTATCAAGTCGTGGCTCAAAACTACTTTATAAATGTACTGAATGTTTTATATGGCCTTGCTAGTTTATGAGGGTTAGACCCATAGTGGAACCCTTAACTTATCTATTCAACAGACATTATATGTCTAGGAAAAATTCGTATAGTCAAGGATTTTCAAATTTTAAGTAAACTTTTATGTTATTCCCTGTTTTACAGAGTGTACACAATATTGGTTTTAAGCTCAGCCATTTTCTCGTATTCTAGTTCTATCTACTGTAGACATGCTTGTATTTTCAACTGACACTTAGAGTAATTGATGTGGGATTTTCTATGTGATGCATTATTCCAGTGGCGAGTAAATGAATGATGTCCATGTTATTTACAAATTCAAATTTAATTAATATATTTTATACGCATGGTGTTGTTCTTATTCTAATATGGTCATACTTTTCACTCTGATGGTACTAAATATTGGAATGCTATGTTGCATCTTTTTATTCTCTGATCTAAAAAGAAATTTACAACTTATCATTACCTTGCCGATTTGGTTTTGTTATATGGTTCAATGTATTTATTTATTTATTTATTTTGAAGTATTTTATGTGCATATAGAGCCAATCACGCTTCGTGGACTATTGTTGGATAGTGCTAAACACACTTGTAGCAAGGATTTCATTAACTTTTCCTCTTATGCTGTGAAAATAATAGGATGATTCCTCCTTAGTTGGCACATTGGGTTGTTGTGTGAGGCTCTCAGTGAGAAGTTTCGCCTTCCTATCTACACAATATTTTTGACTAATTCTATTTAAAGTTTGTAGTTACAACTGAGTGCTTACCCTAAAGATTAAAATTTAATCTTTGTTTTATTTATGCAAGTTTAAGTGATTCCTTCTTCAGATTAACAAAGCTATGTCTAGATGAGTTCCTTTATGATTGAAACTCACTGTAATACTCTTATAATTTCGTGAGAATGTGTTTCTAGTCATTTTCAAGTAATTGAGGTAGAGATAATTGTCTTTAGGGGTGAACTATGGTCTCTAGCATATGTCTCTTAATGCATGGACTAATCTTTTTTAGTGGCTTATTACTTAGTTGAACAAATATTTGTAATCATAAATATACATGCAATTTTTTTCTTAATCATTACAATACCAATTTACTACTCCCAAAAGTGATATAATAAGAGATAGGTGGAAAATTGACATTACTCCACTCAGACAACATAAGCATCTTAATTCTTAAATTCATACTATTACTGACTCTTCCCTAAGCATATGAACTTATTAATTCATCTACTGTAAGAATTCAGTGTAATAGATATCCTGAGTACTATAACATCAGTAATAAATCACAAGTTTCTTGTACTTATACTCATATCATTCCATGTCATGTTATACTCATAACAAGAAGTAACTCAACATCCAACACTAACCTTAAGTGTGTAAACAAATAGAAATTATAGCCTAACCAGAGGAATGGTTGTCAAAAGACACATGAGAAAGTCAAGAATTGTTCTCCTCCCAACCATAGAACTGCACTTCTTTAGTTCTCCCCCGTGCAGAGATGTTATTTTCTACTAAGAGATCACAACCTCATTGATCCTTGCAATAAGAATTTTATGCCTTCTTTCCTTGTGGGATTTTTCCCTAAAGCGACGTCCTGGTTTATGGGGTTTTTTCCTTTTTAGCCAAAAAGATAATTTTTTATCATTAAGGATGCTTTATGTTATTTTCAACTTAACATTTATCTCAAACTAAGTTCTTAATGGATATTTAACTCCCATCCATTAAGTTACCCATAATTCTTTCTAGAATACTTATCACATAAAGCTATCTTATCCAGAATATCTTTTGCAGGTGTTCAATCTTTCAATTGTTTCCAATTTCATTATTTTTTATCAATAAACATTTATATACATTATTATATTAGCAAAGTCCGATTTTTAATAGTCAACTACATGTACTCACCATAACTAGTAAAGTACTAGTTGAACCCAAAAGACGACATCTGTTACAAATAATAATTGAGAATTAACATTGTTGGAAATATTTTTTTTGGACCTTTCATGTAGTAGTTGGATACCCTATATTTGAAGGAATTTTTACTCCAATTTCCTAGCTCAAATTCAATCATAGTGTATATGGTTAAAATCTTATTATGAGGCCTTTCGAATGGTATATGGAACTTCATATAACTCCATAAGAATGGGGATATATAGAATATTTTTTCAAGTTGACCTTACCAAAGTACAAGGAGGCCCCATTTAGATACCCTATCTTTGAAGGAATTTTTACTCAACTTAGCTCGCTGAAATAGGAGTGTAGAATGTACAGACGGAAATATTTTTATGATAGGTTTTCAAAGGTATATGGAAATCTCTATAATTCCATAAGAATGAGGATATATGTAATATTTCATGAGGATGACCCATACAATTGCAGTCAAGTCAACCCAAGCAATTTTACAAGTTAGCCACATAACTGATTATAAGAACACTATGAATAAAAGGACATATGAATTCATTTTATCATCAATTTACCAAAGAATAGAGGTGAGGAATGACTTTTGGGTGATTCAGAGAGTTTGAAGGTGGAAGAAAAAATGTGATTTATGGAGTGAGCAAGTCATCTTGGAATTTTTGCTATATATTTTCATCTATGTTGCTTTAGACTATGAGCATTAGAGGAGTTATAGTGAATATATTCCTATACCTATAGTTCATGTTTCAGAAGCATATTTAAAATAATTTTGGAAATATGGCTAAAGGAAGTTAGGTTTCATGAATGTTCCTAAAATCTTCTTCAAACATGTCAACTAAGAATTTTTGTTATAACTCATTCTAAGATGTTTTAAACTGTGAAACTTGGAGGATAGAGATAGAATATCCTAATGCACCTTTAATTCAATTCTTAAACCTTGAATCGCTATAATTGTAGATATATGGTCATGCAAATTTGGGGTTCCTGATTTCTCTAAAAATATTCTTCAAACAACTAAAAGCAACAAGTTTTGGCAGAAGTAGATTTTGTGAAAGAAGAAGTGGCAGGTGGACCTAGTGAAGGCATAAAGAACTAATAATGATGGTGAAGAAATTCATATCAAGTAGACTTGGTGAAATCAGAACCAACTAAAAGAAATTGTGAAGAAGAAAGCAAGTAGGTTGATTCCTACAAAATAATAGAGGGATTGGTATTTCCTGTAGGTCGGTGCCTACAAAGCAATAGAGAGGACTGATGTCCCATGTAGGTTGGTTCCTAGAAAGTAGCAAAGGGGATTAATCTCTCCTATATGTTGGTGCCTAAAAAGCGGTAGAGGGGATTGGTGTCTCTTATAAGTTTGTTCCTACAAAATAATATATGGGATCAATGTTTATTTTAGGTTGGTACTTACAAATTTGTAAATGAGACTGGTTTCTCTTGTAGGTTGGTGCCTACAAATTGATATAATAATAGGTTGGTTCCTATAATAATTTTCATATTAATAATTTTTGTGCTTTTCTCCCCTAAGGGGTTCCACGTATATTTCATGTTACTTTTTCAATTTAGGATATTTATATATTGTGATGTTTGAGTCGAATTAAATAAGTAAAAGCTTTCATTATATTCATTCACACGTCATCTCAATATAATTGTGAAATCCAAGAGAGGAGTGGTTTTAGATTAATTATGACACATCCCATTGGGAACCAATTATGTGGACTACGAACGACCTTAAGAACATGATAATAATTAATACATCTTTGGATGAGGTTCAACTCCCTAAGTTTCATTAGAGGAGGAGGTGTTGGAGTAATTGTCATATACACTTCACCATGAATCAATTACGTCAACTAACTGCCACCTTGGGAACATAATAACTCCCATTCAAGGCAATGATAAGGGTTTGGAAATCTAGCCATGTTTGTGGGTTTCAATATAACATAAAACCTCACTAAGTTACGATGTGTGTGTTATCCATGTCTGTGAGTTTTCATATAACCTAAAGCCTCTCTAAGCTATGATATATGTGTGTATGTGTCACGTGTAAAAGCCACATCACACAAAATTATATGGCAAGTAGACCATTGGACTTTTTTAACCCTAATATTTCTCTTTTTCTAACTTTTATTACTTTAATATTTATATTATATATTATATATATATATATATTTTAAAAAAACATTCACTCAAAAAAATATATATTTATAATCAATAATATTTTATTAAAAACTTATTTTTAAATACATTTTTATTACTAAATATTCTGTATACAATTCCAAATCAAAAATTTACATGTAACTATATTTTTTTTTTTAATAAAAATTGAATCACTACATAAAATACTGTTGATCTATGAATTAATAATAAAAAAAAACATAATTTTCTTCCCATTAAAACACACATAAACTGGTTTTAACCACAAGTTACGATCTATATTTAATCTATCATATTTGAATAAACATAAAATATAATCTATTAAAATGAAAATATTTTCCAGACGGAAAAAACGTGCAGAAGTTTTGTATAGATTTTAGGATAAAAAATATGTATTCACACCTTAAAGTTGATTTTTATAATACATTTTATTATACAGTTTCTTTTGATAATTTGTTTTCTTCATATACTTTATTAGGTACAGAAAAGTTTTGCATAGATTTTAGGATTATATATATATTGCTATTTGTGTGAAATTATTTACACCTTAAAGTTGACTTTTATAATATATTTCATTATACAATTTCGTGTAATAATTTGTTTTCATCATATATTTTTATTTCATAGTGATATTTAATATAATTCATTCCCACTTATAATACAACAAAACCATTACATTTAATAATACTCAATTTAAAATCTATAGTTTAAAATAATTTACCATCACATAATTTATATATAGTAAATCATTTTATGTTACTATTTTTTTAATAATTGCTAATGGAAAACTCTTATATAATATATGTAACATCTCCAAGAAAACTGTAAATATTTTAATTACTGTTGTAAAAGAACAAATTAGACAATATTGTTATTTTCTATTATATGAATAATATACTATTAATTTTCTGAAGCAAGGAAATGGTTGTTAACAGATTTGGATAACTTCTCATGTAAGAAGTAAAAAAAAAGGCAGTTTCGAGGAATACCCTAACTACCTCCCCTAATTGAAACACCCCAGAGGAAAAAAGGATTGGGGGAGGAAAAATTGTGTTGTTGGGACAGACGGGAAGAGGGAAAATTGCTAAATCTAGTGATGACCAAATAGCATTAGCATAGTGTGCAAGAAATTCGCTGAAGACAAGAGTCTTACAGCAGGATTGGGGGGAGATTTGCTCTTGTAGACAAATCTCAAGCACGGGTGGTTGACAAGTGAGAACAATGGAAAGGTGAATAATGTCTGTTGGATGTTGTTTAATCAAAGCACATGTAAGTAGTACTATCAAAGTTACTTAGACAATGCTGAATGACATAGAAGGGGAAAGATCTTGCCTTGATAATGATTTTCGGAAGGAAATGATAGCACTAGGTTCTTTATTTTTTGTTATAGTATATTAAAAAAGTTTTTATGTATGTCAGATACCCTAGAATAATTTAGACTGCAAAGAACATTTTCAACCACAAGCTTAATGGTAGCAAGAAAATAACTATCCAGATAAGTTGTGGCATGGCAGACTAGTAAAACTGTAAATCAACAAACTGTTGATGGTTGCAAGTTGCTAAAGGTTCGACAAAAAGATCTGGAAACATCTAAGTGATTTCTAAGTAAAACTTTGTGAAGTATCATTTTGATTTAAACTACTGGTTCTGGATAATTAAATGCAATCTTAACTCAATCAGAGAAGAAGTAGTATTTCCTTAAAATTAAGGTTAATGTTGAATAATTTGAGAACTTATGTATAAAATTTCTAGGCAAGATCAGAGACAAGATAATGGAAAAACCAATAAATAGATTCAAACATACCCAAAATGAAACAATCGCTATTGAACGATGAAAACTTAAATAGTAGGAAGTATAACCCCGAACAAGTGTGGAATTATTGACTGAGCAGCTAATGGAAAGATAGAAACAGAAACCCCAACGAAAATTCTACTGGGAAAAATATTCCATGGCTGTAGCCAAAGCCATGAATACAGGCCAAGAACCGGTGAGACCTAACTCGAACAATATGAAGCAATATTTATTTACACAACATAGAGATATAAGGCTCTGTGAGACCAAAACAACATCAGAGTAACTATCTTTAACGGCTTAGGGTTTGAGCCCAAAGGCGACCCTGTTCCCATGGACACAATTCGCAAATTAAATGTAATTCTCTTGAAGCAAAATAGCTAGTAAGCAAATTAACAAGTAAAAATGAAGTAAAGGCTTTCACATTATGACACATTTAGCATAACTGCACACATAATGGAATGAAAAATAATCTGAAGAACTTATAAATGTTTTCATCTATAGTAGTCAATTGATGAACTATAAAATAGGTAAATCATGCCTTTACATTTAAAACATAACAGAACATAAATACCAATTATATCTGAGAGAGTCATTGAAAAATACAATTACTTATGGTTTGAAGTGATATGGAAAAAAAATAAGGAAATTTAAAGATCTCAGAAAGCAAAGGCAAGCTAAAACTGGTCTTGCCTTAATAATTAACCCAGAAAATAGTGCGGCCTCAATAGTTCTAACCCTTGCATGCACCATAGTGCTTAAATAGTTACCTTTAATGAAAAAAGAATGGAACTCAACATGGAAATTAACAAGAGGCGATGTGCATAGCTAGACATAGGAAGTCCCTATGACATCAAAACTTCGAGTTTGTCAGGGCCTCTGAGTAATACATCCTCACGAAAAGAGAACCCGTCTTTCAAAACAAAATCTAAAAGGGAGCCATTTGAGCTTACCTGGGAAGACGTTAGGAGCTCAAGCCTTGTATGGATGGGGGAGAATCCCTTAGAAAGACATCCCAGAGGAATGACCCCAACCTTTTTCCGAACCTGCAGAAGGCAGCTAGAATAGAAGAATTTGTATAGTAGCCATGTAGGATACCTAAGTTAGTTGTAAAAGAAAACTTTGGTTGTGAACTTCGTCACCTGGGCATCTGTGTAAAGAATTTTGAACATGAGCGCGAAGCCCTCGACCATGACTCAGAATGAACTAGTAGCAACAAGAGTCATGATTGTAGAGAAAGCCAACCACCATGGAAGGGGAGCAGAGCTTAGCGAGAAGGAGGAGAATGAAAAATGAACTGCGGAGTCTACTCTCGAAGGTGGTATAACACTACATTTTACCCAGAACTGTTGGATCAAGGGCTGGCGATCTCCTCCGTAGATGCAACGAATGATCCCAAGGGACATTGTCAGTTGTATAGAGCACATTAACACAATATGATATGTAGTGTAAATGTCGGGTAGTCCCAAGCTGTGCTGAGCTCGAGGCGAGTCCTTGTATCTGAGCTGGAGGGATGCGTCAATAAATACAAGTCGGATAAGGGAATATCCTCCACCATGTGGAATATAGGTCTCATAGCAATCCATTAAATTATGACTGAACCCTTTGACTTGTCGTTGAACCTAATGCTATAATAACCGGATGACTAGATTACCCTGGTTGGATCATGTGTGAATTAATTTACATTTTAACATTGTTTAGTGAGGGTAGATATGCAGATATAACATTGCGTTAAATAAATTTGGTTTTAATTAGTTTTGGTAAATGGAGATATGACATGTGGTATCAGAGCCAAGTTGCAAAATTGTGACCTCTCGTGAATGCATTGTGTAAATAGGTGTTGTTTCTTTTAATTTTTAACTATTAATAATATATTAATGTGTGAAGTAAAGTAAAGTGGAACCAGAAGAACATCAGGAAGAGAAGTCGGACAATGCTTCAGAGCACCCCACATCAAAACGACAGTGAGTGGAATTACAAGGGGAATTCTGGAAAATTAAACTGCCACTCTTCGATGGAGAGCTGGAAAAAGCAGTTGAAGCCTGGTTAATTAACATGAATAAATACTTTCAGTTATATGAATACGATCACAATCTAAAGACACGACTTACTATCTTTCAATTACAAGGGAAGGCCACTTTATGGCAGGAAGAGGTCAAGATTGTACGTGGGGTAAGTGAACAAAATATAACTTGGGAGAAGTTCCAAAAATTCTTCAAGGAAAGATATCTGATGGAACAATTTTATGATGACAAAGCAAGGGAATTTCATGATCTACAGCTTGGACAACAAACCATGGATGAGTTCATCACCCGTTTTACCTCCTTGCTACATTATGTACCTTATATATGTGAGGAAAAGGCCAAGGTACAACGTTTTGTCAACAGTTTACATGTGGCAATGAGGGAGAGAATTGAATTCGATAACCCAAAACCAATGGACAATGTTATACGAAAAGCTAGGATATGCTATCAGCAAAGCAAGTAGAAGGATGAAATACCGAGCAAAAAATGGGTTGATAAGAAAAATAACAAAATTGCTATGGGAAATAAAGGAAATTGGAGTAGTTCTGGCAAAGGATTTTCCAAGGGACAAAACAACAGAAACCAACCCAAAAACCCGCTCAGAATTAAGCCACCATTTGAAACAAAATTCAGTGAGAAATTTGGTAGATTTGATAACGAAGGAACATCAAGACCCCTAGTACAATGTTGTGGATGTGGGGACCATACTATGTTAAAAATTGTGCTAATCGTAAAGGAATCGAATAGGTTTCACAAATCCATGAGGCTTCAATAGTAGGCAATGTGTCCAGAGCATTCAAAAAATTAATGCTGGTCTCGATGATCATCAGGCAGATTATCAGCCAATTATGGTGTAGTTTGAAGGTAAGATTTTTAATCATACTCTATTTGTTTTAAATGATCCTAGTCCTACCCTAAGTTATGTTAGTCCTAAGGTTATGGAGCATTATAAATTATAGTCAATTAAATTTAAAAACCCTTGGCTAATACAATTGGCTATAGGGGCAAAGAGGCAAGTGTTGGCCAAGGTCAATGACCGCCCTCTAGAAATAGCAGGTCAAACTTTAAGGGTAGACTTAAACATAGGATCTTATAATGTGTTGATATGCATGGACTGGTTAGAAAAGCATTGTGCCATTATAAACTGTAAAACAAAAACAATCTACTATAAGGATGAGCTGGGAAAAATGAAGGAGATGCAATGTATTCCGAGGACCATGTAGGTTCGACCAATAACTGCTTCTCAGCTGGCAAAATGTATCAGAAGAGGGTGTCAGATTTATTCTATCCAGGTTGGATATGCCAACTTAAAGGACAAGACATCCACCTTGGATGGTATTCCTGTTGTTCATGATTATGCTGATGTATTTCCATAAGAGATACCTAGGCTGCCAACTAAGAGATATATAGAATTCACAATTGATTTGATGTTAGGAGAAACACCAGTGTCTTGAGCTCCTTATCGTATGAGCGTTCCAGAACTAACAGATTTCAAAATGAAACTACAGGAATTGTTGGACAAGAATTACATCCACCCCAGTGTGTTAGCTTGGGGAGCCCCTATGTTGTTTGTCAAAAAGAAGGATGGCACCCTTCGAATATGCATGGACTATCGATAGTTAAATAAGTTAACAGTCAAGAACAAGTACTCTTTACCCCAGATTGATGAACTATTTGACTAGGTAAAAGGGGTGACTGTGTTTTCAAAAATTGATCTACAATCGGGATATCACTAGATCAGAATCAGAGAGGAAGATATTGCCAAAACTACTTTTAGGACTCCTTATGGACACTATGAGTTTGTGGTATTATCCTTTGAGTTAACCAATGCTCTGCGACCTTCATGTGTTTGACGAATAGCATATTTCATCAGTGTTTAGATAAATTCATGTTAATATTTATTGACGATATAATGATATATTCCCGAAATATGGAGGAGCACAAGGAACATCTTGGAATAGTGATGCAAACCCTCCGGGAACATCAATTGTATGCCAAGTACAATAAGTGTGATTTCTTTAAGGAACAAATTGAATACTTAGGACATATCATTACTAAGGATGGGATTGCGATGGATCCCAAAAAGATTAAGACCATAATGGAGTGGCCAGTTCCAAAGGATGTAGTGGATATCAAATCTTTTATGGGACTAGATAGTTATTATAAATGATTCGTGGAAGGATTTTCTAGAGTGGCCTACCTTATCACCTCTCTATAGAAGAAAGTGAAGGCTTTTAAATGGACTGCAAAATGCCAAAAGAGTTTTGAATAGCTCAAGCATCTGCTCACCACAGCGCCTATACTAAGCATAGTAGATCCCGCTAAGGATTATGTGGTGCGTACAGATGCAAGTAAGGAAGGAGTAGGAGGATTATTGGTGTAGGAGCGTAAGGTAATCACCTACAAGTCTAGAAAGTTAAAGGAACATGAGTAGAAATATTTTGTGTATGATTTGGAGCTAGCAGCCATTATTCTCGCCTTAAAGATGTGGTGCCACTACCTAGTGGGAAGGAAATTTCTATTAATGACAGATCATCACAGCCTAACTAATTATTTCTGTCAACCTACCTTAAATTCCAGACAGGCACAATGGGTAGATTTCTTAAGCAGTTTTGATTTTGAGATTAAGCATCTAAAAGGAAAGGAGAACTAGGTAGCAGATGCTTTAAGTCAGAAGGCACATTGTCTATACGAAATTGCTTATAGTAAGGTGCAAACTACATTTGACGAGATGATAAAAGCACCAGCAGAACAAGATTTTAAATATCAGCAAATAAAACAGTAGGTTTAGATTCCAAACAATAAATAAAATCAGCAAGGGTACACTGTGGATGTTGTTGGCATGCTGAAATATAAACACAAGTTGTCTGTACCCAACCAAATGGACATTAAAGACTTGATTTTAGATGAATTTCATAAAATACCTTATGCTCAACACCCGAGGTATCAAAAGCTTATTGTTTCACTATAGAAGGAGTACTATTGTCCTGGAATGAAGAAGGATGCAGTAGAATATCTGGCACGTTGTCAGGAATGTCAACAAATTAAAGAGGAACATCAGAACCCTGCAGGATTAGTTCATCTGCTACCAATTCCGGAGTGGAAATGAGAAACTATCTCAATGGACTTTATAACGGGATTACCCAAGACAGAAAGGTACAAAAATTACATCATGGTGGTAGTAGACAAATTAAGCAAGTTATCTCATTTTATACTAGTCCAGTCCACTTATAAGGCTGTACAGATTGCCCACATTTTTATGCGGAACATTTTCAGACTACATGAGCTGCCAAAAACTATAATTTCTGACAGAGATGTGAAATTTACTTTAGCCTTTTGGAATACACTATTTGAAGGGCTAGGGACTCAATTAAATTTCAGTATGGCTTACCATCCTCAAACCAACGAAAAAACCGAACGGGTGAATCAAGTAGTAGAAGACATGTTGAGGTCTTACGTAATGCAACAACACTCTAAATGGGAAGGCTATTTGCACCTGGTTGAATTTGCATATAAGAACGGATATCATACTTCCCTGTAAATGAGCCCGTTTGAGGTTTTGTATGGCCAGAAATGCCGCACACCCTCAAGTTTGGCGGGACCAGAGTATAAGATAAAGTTGGGACCTGAAGTGTTAAAAGAAAAGGAAGAGATGGTCAAAAAGTTTCGATTCAATTTGAAGGCAACCCAAGATAGGAAAAAGAATTTCATTGATAAGCAGATAAGTTTTAAGGAATATGAAGTGGGAGATCATGTGTATGTAAGAATTTGAGTAAAACGGAGTACATTACAATGGAATGGGTGTACCAAGCTAGCACCTCGGTTTTGTGGACCCTTTGACATTCTAGCAAGAGTTGGGCCAGTAGCTTACTAGCTTGCCCTACTGAGCCATATTCAGGTCCACAATGTTTTCCATGTGTTAGTACTAAAGAGATACATTTATGATCCTAAGCACATAGTCAGTTGGCAAGATATATAGGTAAAATAAAATTTTAAGTAGGCCAATCAATAATGACGTTGAAGGCAAAACTGACTTTAAATTTTGTTGTTCCAAGTCGAACTGGAAGGAGAATTCCTAGTCAAGCCAATGAATATACTCGAAGGCAAAGAAGTCACACTCCGGAAGCGAGTCATCACCTAGGTTAAAGTGCAATGGCAGCACTTTGGGCCGGAGGAGGCCACCTAGAAAGATGAACAGCTCTTGAAATAAGCAGATCCACAGGTATTTGAGTTTGAAAAACATCGGGACGATGTTTGCTTTCAGAGGGAGTGATGTAATGTCCCTAGGAAAACTGTAAATATTTTAATTACCATTGTAAAAGAACAAACTGGACAATATTGTTATTTTCTGTTAGTTGAAAAATATACTATTAATTTTTTGAAGCAAGGAAATGGTTGAGTGTTAACAGATTTGGATAACTTCTCATGTAAGAAGTAAAAAAAGGAAGTTTCCAAGAATACCCTAACTACCTCCCCTAACTGAAACACCCCAGAGGAAAAAGGGGAGGGGGAAGGAAAAAATGTGTTGCTAGGACAGAGGGGAAGAGGGGAAAATGCTAATTCTGGTGATGACTAGATAGCATTAGCATAGTGTGCAACAAATTAACTGAAGACGACAAGCTTGGGGGGGAGATTTGGCCTTGAAGATGAATCTCAAGGACGGGTGGTTGACAAGCGAGAACAATGGAAAGGTGAATAATGTTCGTTGGATGTTGTTTAATCGAAGTACAGGTAACTAGTACTGTCAAAGTTACTTAGACAATGTTGAATGACATAGAGGGGGTAGGCTCTTGCCTTGATTTTAATTTTTGGAAGGAAATAATAGCACTAGGTTCTGTATTTTGTGTTATAGTATATTAAATATGCTTTTATGTATATCAAATAAACTAGAATAATTTAGATTGTGAAGAATATTTTAAACCGCAAGCTTAAAGGTAGCAAGAAATAACTATCCAGATAGGTTACAGCATGACACACTAGTAAAACTGTAAACCAACAAGCTACAAATGGTTGCAAGTTGCTAAAGGTCCAGTGAAAAGATCTGGAAACAATTGAGTGATTTCTAAGTAAAACTATGTGAAACATCATTTCGATTTAAACCACTAGTTCTGTATAATTAAATGCAATCTTAAGTCAATCAAAGAATAAGTAGTATTTCCTTAAAATTAAGGTAAATGTTGAGTAATTTGAGAACTTATGTATAAAATTTCCAGGCAAGACCAGGGACAAGATAATGGAAAAACCCATAAATAGATTCAAACATACCCGAAACGAAATAACCACTATTGAACAATGAAAACTTAAATAGTAGGAGGTATAACCACCAACAAGTGCGGAATTATTGACTAAGCAGCTAATGGAAAGTTAGAAACACAAACCCCAACTGAATTTCGACTGGGAAAAATATTCCAAGGCCATAGCCAGAGCCATGAATACAGGCCAAGAACCAGTGAGACCTAACCCGAACAACATGAAGCAATATTTATATACACAGTACAAAGATATAAGGATTTGTGAGACCAAAATAGCATCATAGTAACTATCTTTAAGGGTTTAGGGTTTGAGCCCGAAGGTGACCATATTCCCATGGACACAATTCACAAATAAAACATAATTCTATTGAGGCAAAAAAACTAGTAAGGGAATTAACAAGTAAAAAGGAAGTAAAGGTTTTCACAGCGTGCAATATTTAGTAGAACTGCACACATAATGGAATGAAAAACAATTCGAATAACTTATAAATGTTTCCATCTACAGTAGTCAATTGCTGAACTATAAAATAGGTAAATCGTTCCTTTACATTTAAAAGATAATAGAATGATAAATATTAAATACATCTAAGAGAGTCATTGAAAAATACAATTACTTATGGTCTAAAGTGATACAACAAAACGTTAAGGAAATTTAAACATCTTAGAAAGCACAGGCAAGCCAAAATTGGTCTTGCCTTAATAATTAACCCAGAAAACAGTGTGGCCTCAACAGTTCTAACCGTTGCATGTGTCGAAGCACTAAAATAGTTACATTTAATCAAGAAAATAATGGAACCCAACATGGAAATTAACAAAAGGCGTTGTGCATATCTAGACACAGGAAGTTCCTACAACATCAAAACTTCGAGTATGTCAGGGCCTCTGAGTAATACATCCTCAGGAAAAGACATCCGCCTTTCAAAAGGAAATTTGAAAGAGAGCCATTCGAGCTTACCCAGGAAGACGTTAGGAGCTCAAGCTCTATATGGATGGGGGAGAATCCCATAGAAAGACATCTGAAAGGAGTGGCCTTGACCTTTTTCCAAACCTATAGAAGGAAGCCAGAACAAAGGAATTAATATAACATCCATGTAGAATACCTAAGTTAGCTGTAAAAGAAGACTTTAGTTGTGAACGTCCTCACTTGGGCATCTGTGTAAAGAATTTCAAACATAAGCATGAACCCCTCAACCATGACTCGAAACAAACTAGCAACAACAAGAGTCATGGTTGCAGAGCAAGCCAACCGCCATGGAAGGGGATCAGAGCTTAGTGCGAAGGAGGAGAAGGCAAAATGAACCACGGAGTCTGCTCAGGAAGGTGGTATAACACTACATTTTACCTAGAATCATTGGATCTAGGGTTGGTGATCTCCTCCATAGATGCAGTCAAGGATCCCGAGGGACACTGTTAGCTATACAGAGTGCATTAACACAATATGACAGATAGTATAAATTTAGGGTAGTCCCAAGGTGTGCTGAGCTCGAGGCGAGTCCTCATGTCCAAGCTGGAGGGATGAATCAATAAATACAACTCGGACAAGGGACTGTCCTCCACCATACGGGATATAGGTCTCACAACAATCCATTACATTATGACTGAACCCTCTGACTTGTCATTGAACTTGATGCTGTAATAACTAGATGACTAGATTTCCCTCGTTGGATCATGCGTGAATTAATTTACATTTTATCATTGTTTAGTGAAGGTAGATATGCATGTGTAACATTGAGCTAAATAAATTTTGTTTTAATTAATTTTGGTAAATAGAGATATGACAATATATATGTTACATGTCAATTAAATATTATACAATAAATAATTTTAAATTACTATTTTTTAATAATTGCTAATGAAATTTTATACCATAAATAATTTTAAATTACTATTTTTCTAATAATTGCTAATGGAAAATTTCTATCGAGAAAATTACTATAAATATAATATATATGTTACATGTCAATCAAATAATGAGATTAAGAACATTATAAATCTTGTTTAAATGTATAATTTATATTTTATATAGTAAATCATTTCATGTTACTATTTTTTCAATAATTGCCAATGAAAAAACTCTTAATATATATTATTATATATAATAATTAATATAATATTATATATATAAATAAATATTTAAATTAATTACATTTTTAAATAATTTCTAATGAAAAAATTCTCAAAGAAAATTAGAGTATATATGTTACATTTCAACTAAATACTCAGATTGAAAACATTACAAATCTTGTTTAAACGTATAATTTTATTTTACTTTTGTTTATATATAAAATGAAAGTCTTAAATTTTAAGAGAAATTATTATATATATATATATACGTTACATGTCAATTAAATAGTGAGATTGATAGCATTATAAATCTGGTTTAGATGTGAGGAATTTTCCTTTAACTATTATTTTTTATAATATATAAAATGAAAATGTTAATAACTATATATTATATTGATATAAAATATTGTTTATTTATAATTAATATTTTAAATAATAAACACATTCATATATATAACTAAAATATAAGGAATACTATAAATGAATATGAATATAAAATAAAGATAAATTTATATTTGGTAAAATAAAATTGGCATGAAATGGTATTTCATGATTCAATTGATTTAATTGAAGTGAATCAAGTAAAAATAGAGTAGGAGGAATGAATTTCTCGATAATGGTGTTAGAAGTAATGTTTCCATTTGTGTTGTGTGTCATGTGATTTACAAGTTGTCATTGAGAGTTTTGAGGTGTTATTCTAGAATAATTTATTTTTTTATGCATGTGATTTGTATCTTAGTGGTGTTTGAGTCATAGATCCACCTTCTTCAGATCTTATTTTCTAGAACATTGTGATCTACAACTATATAGTTAATTTTTTATGTGCCCAATAATAAAATACAATGTGAATTGTTTGTAACATTGTCCACCCTCAGTTTTTCTAATATGCTATTAGAGCCATAACGTTGAGATTGATGTGCATGTGATTTTGTTGTCTTTTTTTCTGCCTCAGTTATTTTTGGCATATGGTGCATGCATCTAGTTTAAGATCATGTTATGCAATTGTTTCCTTGTGTCTAGCATGTAGTAGATCATCTATCCAATGGTGTTTTCACTATTGATCGTGTAGAAACAAAGGTAGCACACGCAATGGATTCCTTAGTTAAAGTTGTTCCAAGGGCCACTATAAGTCAAAATTTACATGCAGTATTTTAAATCCTTGATTAATAATCTTAGGATTTGCATTCTAAAAAACATCAATAGAGGAGGAGATTTAAGTATATAAAGTTATCTCTGGTCATAGGTTGTAGAGTTCATTATTTGGGAGTCATTGTCTCTCTTAAAAAAATGTTGTTGGTCTCCTTATTGTGATCTTCGTGGTAAGAAGTTCTATAGCATGGAATTGGGGTATCATTTCAATACTATGGAGTAGCAGATCTATTGTTCTGGAGAAGTGGATTTATCCATAGTTTTTCCACAACAAATATATTGAGAATCTAGAACAAGAACTTATCACATAGAATAGGGAGTGGTTGGAATGTTAGAGTATTATATATTGTCTTTTACTTTTAACAAATCTGTCATAGCATGGGAGAAGAAGAAAATTTACACTCTTTGTAAAAATATTCAAGCTCAGACAGGTAACATAGATTCTATACCTTTAGAGAAATTTAATGGTATCAATCTTCATACATGTAAAGTTAAATTTGAATTGAACTTCATGAATAAGGGTTTCTGGAGTATAGTAAAAGGAACCAAAAAAGTCCCTACTAATTGCAAGCTCTTATTTGAATGTGAAAAGAGGAAAGATAAAGCTAATCCTAAAATTGGATTGGCTCTTTCAGACACACAATTGCATTTGATTGATTTAGCAAAATCATCTAATGAAATTCACGATCAATTGAGTAAGTTATTTGGGTAAAGGATATTAATGAAAAGTTCTCTCTAAAACTATATCTCTTTAGTCTCAAAATGCATGATGATAAACCCCTCTCTAATCATATAAACAAGTTAATGTCTCTCATCAGGAAATTAGTTGAAATTGATAACAAGGTAGATGCAAATGATGATAAATTTTTTTTATTAAATAGTATACCTCCTATGTATAACAATATTGTTTTTACATTAAGTCAAAATCCTCTCAATCATTGGAGGGAATGGTAGGATCACTTTTAGAGCAATAAAAAATGGAAAATATAGAAGGCTTAAATGTTAGTGGTCAGCACAGACATGCATTATTTTCAAAAGGTAAAAAGTGAAAAACAAAGGATTCAACATAATGCTTCTACTATAAAAAAAAAATTAGGGACATATAGCTTAGAATTGTAAAACTCACGCAAGAGATATTATGAATGGAAAGATACTACAAACATAGCCAATATGGTTGACCTTTCAAAATCAAATAATGACGAGGAGCCACAGGAACCACCTCTCAAACTGTTGTAAAAGGTAAAGGGGACTTAAGGATTTTTTCTGTGGGTTTGTTTGCATGTCCAAGTTTGTGGTGTGAGTTAAAGTTGTAGTATGCTATTACATTATGCAAAAATCAATTGATGTAGAACCGCAAACAACATATCACTATTGAATAGATTAGTATGACTCACTATGCTTCGAGAGAATTAGTTATAGGTTGTTCTTAATAATGTCAAAATGGTGTGCACAATTGTGCTTTGGGGAGGCCAGTACATGTTATTTTTTACAAGGTCAAGTTGTAGAATTGTCTATTGAAGACATTTTGTACCTAGATTGCTATCCTACATGATTGATTAATACCACATAGGGTCATGAATTCAATATATGGCAACAATTCCATAGGATGGTTCAGTATCTAGATTGTTCTTCGAGAGGTCAATAAATGTAAATTATACAAAGTACACCAATGATGGTAAAAAACAATTGTCTTAAATGGATCGAGTGGGAAGGTCGAAAGGGTGGTGAAGAAAAGACTAAAAACCATGCGATTTCAAAGTGGATGTAAATGCTAATGAAGAGCAATGAGAGAGAGAACAATATTGTTGTTGATCTAATCTGTTTTTTCAATATTTCTTAGATGTAAGCATTAAGGGAGGTTACTTGAAGTAATGCTTCTATGTGTGTCATGTGATTTATAGGGTATCATTGACAGTTCTGAAGTGTTACTCTAGAAGTAGTTATTTTCCTATGTGTGTGACTTGTATATGAGTGGTGTGTGCATCATAGATCCACCTTTTTCAGATCTTATTGTCTAGAAAGTTGATGATCTACAACTATATATATCATTATGTGCTCAACAACCATATACAATATGATTTATATGCAACTCTATCCACTCTCAATTTTCTAATAATTGAAGCAAGAGAAAATTAACTAATTATAATATATATGGTGTATTTCTTGTAAACCTTTTCTTTACTGTATTTTACAATGTGACTGTTATAAATTATTTGTTTAATATACGAGGAGATTTTATACACTTAAAGGAAGGGAATATTATATACTATATAGATTAACCCATTATAATTGTGAAATTGCATTTAACATCATTATTATATCACTTAACATAGCAACACTCATTTATTATAATAGGAAAATTATATATTTAATATCACTGAGCTATGAAAATCTGAATGTTAATGGGTTTAGACAATATTTTGGAGTTTTATAATTGTGAAATTAACCCAGCAAAACTTATTTATTATAATAGGAAACTTATATATTTAAGATCACTAAGCTATGAAAAATTGAATGTTAATGTGTTTATACAATATTTTAGAGTTTTTACATCAGTAACATATAAAATTGATTTTTCTAATTAGTTTAGTTTTTATAATAATTTTTTCCCTATTTGGAAAACATTTTCCTTTACTTTTGAATTTTTTGTTTTAATGGCCACGTTTCCAATTTATAAGGATGATATTTTTATGATGGCTAATATCAGCCTGCCACCTCATTATAGTTCAAATTTTCGAGGATGGATGTCATCCATTTATATAGTCTGTCTATGTTTCTTCAACTGTGCAGGGGTCTAGTTAGAGCGTTGTTCATGCATTTTCTTTAGAGATTGATGGGACTGTCAATATGAAACTCCTCATGACGTTAAGAAAGGTGTTACATCGTCGTGGTGTTTTCGTCAGTGGAATGCAAGAAGTCCAACCACTTCACTTCCCTAAACCTAGTCGGTCACAGTCCAAAATAATTAATATTATATTGTGTTAATGGAGAAATGGTAGTAGGGGAAGCCTACATTTTCTTTTTCTCTTTAGGGATGTATCCTTGTACCTAACTGTAGTGGAGGTGGAGTATACAGAAGACCCGTAGGATCAGGTGGACTGCAGTAACACTTGTAGCATAGGCCTCAGATGACTGATCATCTCTGAGTGCAAGAAAGAGTTGGTGTGGTTTTGACGGGAGCAGTCACGCCATTTTTGATCAGAACAAAGGGTTGGCACGATTTTTTAAGGAACAGTCGTGCCACTTGGCACAGTTTTGAGAGGGATAGTCATGCCAACGCACTAGAAATCACTATTGGCAAGGAAAATCAAGCCTTAAGTGTGCCAATTCCGTGACTCGCGTCGATTTTATTTCTGGCGTGGGTCGTTCACTATTGAGAAGCACCAGCTATTTTTGGCATGGGTATTTCACTGTCAAGAAGCGCCATCCTCCTTTTGTTTGGAAGATCTGCAATTTTTGTTGCAGGTCGGCCTTGCCTGGTGGTGGCCTTGCCTAGTGGTGGCACTTTGAAGCTTCAGATCTGCTCGATAGCAGTAGATCGAATTTTCCCAGTGGTGGCGCATTTGAATTCCTGATCTGTTTGGTGGCAGCAGATCAGATTTGCCCAGTGGTGGTGCATTGGAGTTTCCTGATATGTTCGATGGTAGCAGATCGGACTTGCCCAGTGGGGGCGCATTGCAGTTCCTGATTTGTTCATTGGCAGCAGATTGGACTTGCCTAGTGGTGGCTCATTGAAGGTACACTTTTTTTTCAGCAAAACAGATGTTCAGATCTGGTGTATGGTGTTTTTTTTTGTGACCTAAAAGTGTTCAGTTGGATAGACTTATTCATTTGAGGATAAGAAATTTTATCAGTCCAATATGATAATAGTATAGATTCGTACCTCCACGAATCCGGGAAACGCGATGGATCGAATTTCACCAACTAGAAATTCAAGCTGCAGACTTTACATGAAAGCACAAATGCGTGGTTGATTGTTATAGGAAATGAGCTGAGACCAGGATCAACTGCACAAGAGCAAGATTGGGATAAAAGGGAGACAAAAGCGAAGGTCATATTGAAGATGTCCGTCAAGGAAAATGTTATCCCACATATTAGAGATGTAAATTGGCCACTGACATTTGGACGACACTCAAAGTCCTATACCAGACGCAGAATACAAACCTTGTCGTGTCACTCAAAGGCAGGCTGTTTTTATTGAAGGTGGAGGAGAATGAGTCTGTTGCTGGATTCAACGCTAGAGTTAAAGATCTGAAGGATAGATTGGGAAATATCAGAGAGAAAGTTTCTGATTCAGATCTGGTCACGATCATGTTGAACGAAATGACTGATGAATACTAGGTGTTCATCTCAAGGCTGTCAGCAAGGGAGAAAGCCCCTGCATTTGAAGAGTTGACAGGGATTCTGCTACAGGAAGAAGAGAGACGAAAAAATTTGAAATCAAAGAGAAATGACCTTGCTCTGATGGAAAAAAGGAGACAATATAGAGGGAAGCAGCATAAGTAATCCCAGCAGAAGCAGCAGAAAGGTGCCAACACATTTTAGAAGAGACTGTTTAAAGGTATGTTTGCTAATAATTTCCCCATCAAGAAATGTTTTTATTGTGGAAAACTTGGTCACCAGATTAAAGATTGTTATAAGAGGTAGGTAGACGAAGGAAGAAACAAACAGTGAAAACATAAGAGTTACTTTGTTGAGGAAGAAGAAGACCATAACCACGAACTCCGACTATTTATAGTCGATTGTGCTCTTTGAGCTTTAAAGGGAGATGAGGACGACATATGGTATGTCGACTCTGGCACATCCTCATATATGACTGGTAAGAAGGAATGGTTTGAATTCCTTGAAGAAACTTCATGTGGGTCAAAAATCTATTTAGGAGATGATAGTGGATATGAGACCAAAGGATATGGTGACATTCCTGTAAAGTTACCTAGTGGTGACATTAGACATCTTAAAAATGTATTATATGTTCCAGGAATTAAGAAAAATTTGGTCTCTGTCTCAATGATTATTGATCAAGACATGCAAGTTCAATTTTTTAAGACTAACTGTGTCATTAAGGATAGCCAGATGGAAACAGTTGCAACAAGAGTGTGTGGGGGCAACCTATACAAACTAGATGTGAAGAGTATGCCACAGCAAGAAATGGTTGCAGCTGGATCGACAGTTGAAGATCTCTGGCATCAGATATTTGGCCATCTTAACCTGCAAGACCTCATCTTACTTCAGAGAAAAGGTATTGTTGATGGACTCCCTGTTATCCATAATGTTAAGCTGGATTGTGATGGATGTGCATTAGGGAAAATGGATAGAGAAGAGTTCCCTTTACATGTCAATAGAAAGGAAAGAAATATTTTAGAACTGGTGCATACAGACATCTGCACACCTATGCAAACTAGGTCATTAGGAGGAGCATATTACTTTCTTTTATTTATAGATGATTGCACTAGATTTTCATGGATATACTTTCTGAGTAAAAAGAGTCAAGCCTTTTAGTATTTTAAAGAGTTTAAATCCATGGTAGAAAACGAGACAGGAAAAAGGATAAAAATTCTCCGCTCAGATCAAGGGGGAGAATACAGGTTGGGAGAGTTAATGGATTTCTACAAGCAACATGGGATTGTGCAAGAGTTTACAGTGCCCCAATATCCACAGCAGAATGTAGTGGCAGAGCGAAAGAACAAAACTCTTATGGAGTGCGCAAGGAGCATGCTTCAAGGTAAGGGTCTATCAAATGGTCCTTGGGCATAAGCTATTAACACTGCTGTGTATTTAAAGAATAGGAGTCCTACTAGATATTTAGGCTTCAAAACTCCTTCTGAAGCAGTGTTTGGATTCAAACCAGCAGTGAGTCACTTAATAATATTTAGGTCAAAATCTTATGCTCATATACCTGAGGCAGATAGGAAGAAGTTAGATCTCGAAGCCCTAAAATGCATATTGGTTGGATATGGCACTGAGTTCAAGGCATATAAGTTATTTAATCCTGTGACTCACAAGGTTTTTTCAAGCAGAGATGTCATATTTCATGAACAGGTTGAAGAAGGAAAGGATGAATCTAAGCGTGATTGGCACATTCCATTGCTAATGGAAGAAAACAGTGAGGAAGATGAAGAGTAGGAGCAGAAACAAGAAGAAGAAGTAACAGATAATGTAATCAATGATGATACAAGCCCAGAAAAGGCTGAAATAGAGAAAGTTGAGGTAAGTCCCCTATCAAGGAGATCAGGTAGGAAGACTCGTTTATCTTCTAGATTGAAAGACTATGCATTAATGTCAAAGATTGTAAACATTGTAGAACCTGCAAATTATGAGGAACCAAGTAAATCTGATGCATGGAGGGCTGCAATGTATGAGGAAATAGAATCTATAAATAGAAACCATACGTGGGATTTGGTTGAATTGCCTGAATGTAAAAGCCCCATAGGATGTAAATGGCTATATCAACCAAAAATAAATGCATATGGGAGTATAGAGAAACTTAAAGCTAGACTGGTAGCAAAGGGTTACTCACAACAAGAGGGAATAGATTTCAATGACACCTTTGCTCCTATAGCCAAATTAAACACCATTAGAATGCTAATTTCCTTAGCAACAAAACACAAATGGCATTTACACCAGCTAGATGTTAAGTCTGCATTTCTAAATGGTGACTTGAAAGAAGAAATTTATATAGTACAGCCTGAAGGTTTTGTGAAATAGGGACAGGAACATCTTGTGTGTAAATTGAAAAAGGCACTTTATGGTTTAAAATAGGCACCCAGGTCGTGGTATGAGAAATTGATTCATTTTTCGTACAACATGGCTTTTATAGGAGCTTGAATGATCCAAATCTGTATAAAAAGTTTAATAAACAGAGGCAAAATATTTTGATTTCTTTGTATGTAGATGATATGATCATAACAGGGAACGCTAACAATTTGATCAAGGAAATCAAACAGCAAATGTCACAAGTGTTTCAGATGAAAGATCTCGGAAACCTTCATTATTGCTTGGGATTGGAGGTATGGAAAGATTTTGGACAAACGTTTCTTACTCAAGGGAAGTATGCCAAAAGTTTGCTAGAAAGGATTAGAATGGAGCAGTGCAGATCAGCAGTAACACCATTACAGCAGAATTTAAAGTTGAGCAGTGACGATGGTACTAAAGAGGTGGATGCCACTATGTACAGACATCTAGTTGGCAGTTTGATATATCTGACCACAACTAGACCAGATTTGGCATATTCAGTTAATTTGTTGAGTCAGTTCATTCAAAACCACTCGGAAGTCATTGGGTCGCAGTAAAAAGTGTGTTGAGGTATCTTAGTGGTACTAGTAATTATTACATTTTGTACACTGACACTTCTGATGTTACTCTAGCAGGTTTTCCAGATTCTGATTGGGAAGGTAACTTGGATGATCGAAGATCTATCACAGGTTATGCATTCAGCATTGGATCTGGGGTCATAGCATGGAGCAGCAAAAAGCAGAGCACTGTAGCTCTATCTTCATGTGAAGCTGAGTACCAAGCATTGTGTGCAGCCACATGTGAAGCTATCTGGTTGAGAAGACTTCTCAACGATGCATGAGAAGAGAAGAAAGAATCAACTATTATCAAAATGGACAACCAGAGTACCATCAAGCTTGCATACAATCCAGTCTTTCATAAAAATACCAAGCACATCGATACTAAGCTTAATTTTTTTCTAGAGAAACTACAGTCAAAAGAAATATGTGTTGAACACTGTAAAACTTGTGATAACATGGCTGATATTTTTACTAAGCCTCTTGGGTGTGTAAAGTTTGAATTGTTTAGAGGGATGTTAGGAGTTCAGGATAATCCTTTGTCCATTAGGGGGGGAGTTGAAAATAATTAATATTGTTTTGTATTAATGGAGAAATGGTTACACAAGTTGTAACGTATCTCCTTAGTTTAGGATTTGTTCCTAGAGTTTAGGAGTTTGGTTGCAACTTCTTGTTGTACTTAATGATGTAATCTTTCATTCATGAATAGTAGAGTAAACAAAGAGAGTTTTCTTTGTTTGAGTGCAGTCTCCAGGTGCAGTACTCACCTGTGAGCTGTAACTCCTTCTTTTTCAATTCAAGTCTGATTTTTATCTGTTACAAGGGAACCTTAACCTTAAAACATGAAAAGCTTATGTTAAAAATAATTAAGATGAAGTACGTTATAATTTAATTTGATATTAATAGAGATGAATATATGTATTGATGTTTTTAGTAAAATGCCATACAACATAATGTCCATATGTGCAAACCTCCAAAATGGAAGCCATGGATCAAAATAAGAATCATAAATTAGTTGAATTGTGTGATTATCTGAATTTTTATTTATCTGAATTTTAAATGATGTGAGTTATTTTTTCAAAGTTAAAATTTATGAGAATAATCTAAAGCTTTTTGTTTTTAAATAGGAAAATTTGTTAAAATTTAATTGTTAATGAACAATAAAGAAAGTGATTATGTTTTTTTTATTACTTTAAAAATAGAAAAATATCAAATAAAATAATTATTCGTTATTTAAATAATTTCAGGGTATATATCTTTAAATTTTCTTAACTTATTTCTTTTTATTTATTTTAAAATTAAAAAGTAATATAATATAAAAAAAATAGAAAAAAATTAACTATAGTTATTTTCATATACTTTTAATAAAAAACCAAAAAATATTTTTATTAATTTAATTATTATTAAATATTCATTAAAAATATTGTTTAAATTGCCTTTTATAAAATTTATTTTTTACTATTACAATAAAGCATCATTAATTGTTTAATTTTTTTTTTCCGAATTTTCATCTAATTAAATTTAGAATAATTCATATTTTTTAAATTTAAAATAATGTCTATTAAAATTTATTAAATTAATTAGCTTATGGAGTTTAGAATACATAGTGATTGGGTCTTTTGTTAAGGTATTTTATGATGTAAATGTTCGCAGTTCTAAATTCATGGAAAAAGTTCAATCATGACAAAAGTGAGAAAAATTTCAGTCATACCAAAGACTAGTACAGTCAAGATTTTGATGATTTAGATACCTCTAAATCACAACTTCTCAAACCACAAATTAAACATGCCAATCATTTGAAAACTCACATAACTTAACAAAAAAACATTAATTAATTAATTAATTTAAACTCCATAAAAAGTTATAATTTAAATAATTTATCCATAATATATATATATATATATATATATCAAATATCAACACTAAATCCATAAGTATATTCATTATCCATAATTTAATTAAATATATGTTGTTACAGTGCAATGCATCCTGCGAAACCTATATAGTTTATATCCGTTATATTTATTACCAAAAAGATATTATAAATCTATTAATTAATTATTTTTTTTACTTTGTACAAAATTATCATTTATAATGATTTTCATAATTTAAATAATTTTTTATTTTGAATATTTTTGAATCTTATATTATTATGTCACTAACATATAGGCTTGGTTTTTTTATTACTTTGTCTAGAAATTTGTTTTTTTAACTACAAAGTTTATCTTTAGTTTTGAATTTTTTATGATGACTAATGTCGATTAACTGCCTCATTATGACTTCAATTTTCAAGGAAGAATGTTAATTGTTTATATAGGTCATCCTCACGTGCCTTATCTACTGCCATATCTCATAATTGCAATGTCCTTTCTATACAAGACACAGAAAACCATCATAGCATGGATGTTAATTGTTTATATAGGTCATCCTCAAGTGCCTTATCCACTGCCATATCTTATAATCGCCATATCCTTCTGTACAAGACACAGAAAACCATCCATTAATGGTTTCCATGACAAAGTAGGTGTATGAAGGGGAACCATGGGGAACATGGTTGAAATATCAAATGTCTGGAACACTAATTTGCACACGCATTATGAAACCATGAACACTAATTTGCACACACACAAGTGTAACAAGTGATAAAATGTGTTAGTAGCCACATCACATCAGGGAAGGATCAAGGTGCTTGAAATATAAACTAATTTATGATGGATAAAGATGAATGATTGAAGATAGTTAGGTCACTTTTGTTAGCCTTTAAAAATATGTTTTAAAACTATAAAATTATATAAAGTAAATATACATATAGCGCGTGTAACTGTGCATACTATAAAGATGGCACCCACTCGTCAAAGGAGGAATTAGACTATTTTTCAATTAATATAACCCAGCGGAATTGGAGGTTTATCTTCAATAAGGAATAGTGGCATATAGAACGTTTACTTCTTTGTTGACATATTCTAGGTTAGAAAAATATGTTTAAATGATTGGATTTGAATGAGATTATATTCCAAAATGTTTTTATAAGTGAAAAGGAACTCCAAAATATTTTTGCGCCTTTAACATTAAAAGAGTATTTCAAGGTCTAGTTTAAGCTTATAATTTTGTGATTGTTATGATAAGTTGATATCAAATTTTAGTCGAGCATTTAGCTTCTAATCAACAATGGTGACTTTTCATTTTCAAGAAAATGTGAGAAAACTCATAAATATCTACATTAAACCAAATACAAGTTATATTTTGCATTAAATAATTATTTGTAGTTATATTTTGTCAAGCCAGGAGTAACTCCAGAAAACTAATACGTTTATTCATTTAACCAGCTATCTAATATATACATGAATGTGATTGTTCAGTTCATCTTCTAGATCACTGTTCACATTCAGTTCCCCAATCACTGAGGATTAGGTGTCAACGTTCCCCCCCTTAATCTGAAGGGATGTTGGTGAGTCCAAGCATCGTTCCGAATCTTTCAAGCTTTTCTCTTCCAAGCACTTTGGTGAAGATGTCTGCAATTTTCTCATTTGTGGAACAATGGCGGAGATGGGTTGTTTTGGCCTCAACATGATGTCGGATCAAATGATATTTAGTATTGATATGCTTTGTACGATCATGGAACTTTGGGTTCTTTGCCAACTTTATTGCAGAGGTGTTGTCAATCATGAGTGGAGTTTGATTGTACTTGTTTCACCTGCAAATCTTCAAGAATTTTTCTGAGCCACACAATTTCTTTCGTTGCTTCAGCTGCTGCCACATATTCTTCTTCTGTTGTGGAATCTGCTGGAACTGATTGTTTGCGAGATCTCCAAGAGACAGCTCCTGATCCAAGACTCATAGCATATCCTGAAGTAGATACTCCGGTTTCTTTGTCTCCATCGAAGTCTGAATCAGAGTATCCAATCAAGCGGAAGTCGTCTACCTATGTATACTTGATTCCAAGGCCTAGAGTTCCCTTTAAGTACCTTAGAACTCTTTTTGCAGCAGACCAATGTCCCTCACAAGGCTTTTGCATAAACTTGGAGAGGATTCCAACAGCAAATGAAATGTCTGGTCTAGTAGTA
>APFE030699647.1:102422-122514 GCA_000404065.3 Pinus taeda | reverse complement strand
TGCAGGGGTTTCTTGGGGCGAGGTAGGAGACAAAGTTGATGCCTTTAACTGAAGTGGATGGTCAGGAATGACAGGTGAGGAGCTAAGGAGAGCAAACAATAACTTTGAATTCTCCTTAAACAGTAGAAAACATTGAAATTAAACAAACTTAAAAGCAGAGCATGGCAAACATGAATTCTTACTTTAACACTTCATTTGTTTAATGTGCAGAAGTAAAGAAAGGAAATGAATCACATAACAAAGCTTACAAGAACATTTAGAAACACACCATCAACACATGATTCCACAAGAATCCCAAAGAGGACTGCAAAACCCTGGTCTTCCTTAGCCAAAAATTGCAGAGATACAGTGAAATAATACAATGATAGCTTCTCTCTCAAGAGTCCAACCTTCCAACCCCTGAAAATGATTGAGAAAATACATAATATAGGCAAGCCAACCTCTTCCCTTGTCTCTAGGGGTCGAGCTCACTATCCTAGGCGCTGTTTCAACCACTTCTAAACTAAGCACTACAAACTAGGCAGTCAAAACAACTTGCCTCTATAAACTTGGAAACTGATTCATTCATTTAATTTTTACCCTTTTCATGAATGAATCTTCTAGAAGAGTTACATAAGGGTAAAAGTGTCTAAAAATTACCATAATTACATCAAAGAGAATCATCATTCACCTCAAAAAGTCAAACTGAGTCAAATCTGCGTTTTTTGGGCTGTACAGTGCATTTCTCGACAATTCTACCTGACGGGTCGCGCCCCTTTGGAGCCATGTTTGGGGCACTTACATGTGGAAAAATTGATAAAAAGTGGGATTCTTGGAAAGTTCTGTGAGTCTACTTTCCAACCCAACTGGAATTTTTGAATTTGGAGTTCATTTGCCTTGTCAAAATCAATTCTCCCAAGAAAGCTTTCTGCAGTTCAAAAAAGTGGCAGAAAGTCAAATTTTGCATGTTTTTTTACTTTCTGGAGGCCCAAAACTTCACAAAATCTCAAGTCCATCCAGGAGCATATGTAACTTTGCATGAAAAATCTGGAAATGCTGAGTTTTTGTCAAATGGAGTTGCCATGATGAAGGGTCGCGCGGGGGTGAAACCCGTTAATGAGCAAAAACCTGTAAATTGCCAAAAAATGCCAAAATTACCCAAAATACTCAAAATTTCTTGGGATTTGTGCTGTGGCTAGGCTATTTAGTTCCATGCTCAGTCAAAGAGGATTTGGCCAAAATTTGGAGTGGATCGGGCCTTTTTCTTCGTTTTTGTGCTTTGGCCAACCTCCTTGGATTTGGCGATTGTAATTTTGACATTTCTCTAGAACCATGAAACCTATGAAAAAAATGAAGGAGGTTTTTCTTATTCGGCATGTTATGGACAAAAACCTCTTTCAGTTTCCAAAAATTCATCTTTGATGTCTCTGGAACATTATTTGAGTGCGACTTGTCCCGATGTGTGAAACAAGGAATTTTGTTGAAATGGAGCGAAATGAAGGGGATAGGGGGCTTCTAAATTCTTGGGGAAATTTTTGGGAATACGGAGGGATGTTAGAAAGCAGGGGAAAGTGGAATCTCAGAGATTGAGTGAGGGAAAGGGGTCCAAAAGGGAAAAACACAGGCCAAACCTAGAAAATTGCCAAGTTGTAGCTAGAACTAGGGTTTGTGCGAAAATGAGGAATTTGGGGAATCTCAGTGATGGGAAGCATTTGGTAAGGTACTTTAAGGATAGGGGAAGGTGTATGAACATCAGGAAACAAGTTTTTCCGATGATTTGACCGCCCAAGAGAAATTGCTTTCAAAACCCTAGGAGAGGGAAATGAACTTGCCAAGGCACAACTGAAGCATGAACAAGATGTAAAATGACTCATTAGACACTGACATGATAATGAAAACCCTATGAATGATGATAGACTCAGCTTAATAGTGACATAGATTGGCATTTTGGCAACTTTAGAAGGAGTTAAAGCAAACCCTAGACCTAATGCCTAGTGACCAAATTTTGCTTGAAGACTCACTGAAATGACAAAATTTGACCTTGACACTTCAAAATCACCTTGTAAGAGCATATTTGATAATTGGAGGAAGACTTGTGACTTGTATTCAATGAACCTGCGTGTATACACAACTTGGTCAGTGGTGAACCTATGTATATCTCTCTTTATTCATTCTATGAAGACTAATCTATAATTCTTTACTGTTTACCTACTATACTATGATCTTTCATCTGAGTGAGTTGCCTTCTGAACTGATTCCTTAAAGCTACCCTGCATTTCATCACATCTGTAAACACTACTGTCATGCATTCTGTCACATCTGATATCTCTTCTATAGATTCATCTAGTTACCATATACAAGTGAGTTATTTTTCTACAAATGGGTTGCCATCAAGTACAAGACATACATCATAATGCCAACAATCTCCCCCTTTGCACTTGATGGCAACAACCAAACCAAGTCACTCTCCCCCTTTGACATCAAGGGCAAAGGGTCGTGCTCCTCCTGAGTGCATGTTGAGTTCTCTGATATGCTGAAGTGTGTTGATTGAGCTCCCATGATCGATTCCATGCTCCCCCTGAGCATAAGCAAAGTCTGCACAAATATGTTCTAAAAGAAGAACATGACTCTATACATACATCACAAATGACCTTCCTATCACCAAATACTCCTGCATACATCCATCTCCCAACCAGGTGGGGATATATCAATTATTTATACATGTAAAAAACAAGAAACATAACATCATCCATCCCATGCATAGTGGGGTTACAAATTAGTTCTTTTCACGACTGTTACATTAAAAGATATACATGACATATATAACAGAGACCAAATATCTAAAACAAGACCATGATAGTCATTAACAACTATCATATGATCTGTACCATCAACAACATCTTTCAACAACATCCTGACCAACAACCTATATATGTCCATCCTTTGTTCCCAAAATATCATCAACCATGTTCTCCCCCTGAACCTGTTCCACCTGTTCATCGTCGGATCTAATAATTCCATATGTCAGAAAGAGACATAAAAGCATCCTCATAAATCAGATATACATCAAGTTATCAACAAATTTATGAGGACCAATATATTTCCACATGTTATCAGCAGATTGAAACCATCATCAACCATAGCAGCCCCCTTTTTTTGAGTCTGGCCCACTGCTTTTATTTAAACCAACATATACACGACTTTTCCCATATAAACCTATGTATGTACGTGACTACGCTTTATGAAGCTCAAGTATAACCACCTTTCTTTGAATAAAATAGCTTTTAACAACATGATGATGCAACAACTACTCCCAGATTTTGCCTGAGATATTCAAATGTCTTTTTGGGTAGTGGTTTGGTGAATATATCAGCAACCTATTCTTTGGAGGGAACATACTCCAATTTGACCTTCTGTTCAAGCACTTGCTCACATAGAAAATGATATTTGATGGTTATGTGCTTGGTCTGGCAGTGCATGACTAGATTCTTTGAAATACTGATGGCACTTGTATTATCACATAGAATGGAGATGGGTGGAGCACATGTGATCTGAATGTATTGCAAGGTTTGCATCATCCAAAGTAGTTGTGTGCTGCAAGATGCAGTAGCCACATATTATGCTTCAGCTGTAGATAATGCAATTAAACTTTGTTTCTTGTTGAACTAAGACACTAACCTGGAACCCATATAGAATGCACCATCACTAGTGTTTTTCCTATCATCAACACTTCTTGCCCAATCTACATCTGTATATGCATGAAGTGTAAGATCTATATCTCTAGGATACCATAAACCAAAGTTCTATGTTCCTTGAATATATTTGAAAATCCTTTTAACTGCCTGAATGTGTGATTCCTTTGGATTTGCTACGAATCTTCCAACTATTCCCACTACATGCATGATGTCTAGTCGGGTACCTGTTAGATAAAGTAGACTGCCAATCATGGATCTGTATGTTGGTTGATGTACTGCTACTGATTCATCATTTGAGTTAAGGCCGCATCCTGTTACCATTGGGGTACATACTGGTTTAGAATCTTCCATGATATCCTTTTCAGGATCTGTTTGAGATATTTGGTTTGTGAGAGAAAAATACCATCTTTATTTTGTTGAACTTGTAGACCAAGAAAATAGGTAAGCTCACAAAGCAAGGACATTTTAAATTCTTGCTGCATTACTGAAGCAAAATTCTAACTCATGGATTCATCATTGCTACCAAAAATGATATCATCAACATACACAACAATTATTAGCAATTTATCAGTGTCCATCTTTGTATATATACTGCTCTCTGCTGACCCCTTTGAAAAACCCTGTTGGTGGAGATATTTGTCAAGACGGTAATACTAGGCCCTTGGAGCCTGTTTTAGACCATAAAGAGCCTTTATGATTTTTCATACAAGTTTTGCATCTTTTCCAAGAATGAATCCTTCTAGTTGTTCAATATAGACTTCTTCTTCTAAGTCTCCATTAAGAAAGATAGATTTTACATCCATTTGGTATGCTTTGAATTTTTGAAAACTAGAAAGAACAAGAAACATCCTTATGGATTCAAGTGTAGTAACAGGTGCAAAAGTTTCTTCAAAATCTATACCTTCTTGTTGAGCATATCCTTTGCAAATGAGTCTGGCCTTGTTTCTGATAAGTTCTCCATTTTCATTTAGCTTGCTTTTGAATATCCATTTGGTTCCTATGATATTCATATCATGAGGTCTAGGAACTAATTCCCAAGTATTATTCTTTTCAATTTTCTCAAGTTCTTCATTCATGGCCTTGACCCAGCATTCATCTCTGGATGCTTCATTTACATTTTGAGGTTCAATGGAAGATAGTAATGCTATATACCTTGAGGCTTCGACAATGGTTCTTATTGTTTGCACACCTCCCCCTTTTTCCCCTAAAATTTGAGAGTCAGGATGATTTTTCTGAACATACCTAGATGAAGCCTTTTCCTCTATCATTATCTCTTCTTTTTTTTCTTTATTGGCTTCTTCTTTAGAATCAGTGTGACTTGATGTGGGAAAATGATCCTCATCTTCTTCATTGTCATAATCTTTGGCTTTTATCTATTTTGGATTTTTGCATGCTTCATCAACCACAACATCAATACTTTCAATAATTTTCCCAAGTCTTTTCTTATAACATTTATATCCTTTACTCAGGGAAGAGTAGCCAAGAAGAATACCTTCATCTGCTCTGGGTTCAAACTTACCAAGTTTTTCATTAGTCCTTTTCTTGTAACATTTGCTTCCAAAAACTTTGAAGTATTTTACAGTAGAAGTCTTACCATACCAAAGTTCATGTGGAGTTTGAGTGATGTTTACCCAAACATTTGCTTGGTTGAGAATAGTGACGGTGGCGAATGCAGCAAAGGTTGCAGGAGTTCTAGTTTCATCTAACATGGCATGAGACATTTGTTGAACAATCTTGTTCATCCTTTCTACCACTCCATTTTCCTGAGGAGTCCTTGCAGTGGAGAACTGCCTTTTTATTCCATGTTGTTCAGAAAAGTCAAAGAATTCATCTGGGGTAAATTCCCCTCCTTGACCAAATTTGAGGCATTTGATTTCACAATATAATTGATTTTCAACTAAAGCTTTAGAGGCTTAGAAATTTTCAAATGCTTCATCTTTATGCTTTAGAAGACCTATCGAACACATTCTAGAAAAATCATCAATGAACAATATAAATTATTCTTCTCCACGAGGTGACTTTTTCCTTGATGGTCCACATAGATCAATGTGAACAAGTTCAGGAGGCTTACTAGCTGACCCTTCCTTTTCAATGAAGTGAGATCTGGTTTTCTTACCGAATTGACATGATTTTCATATAGTATTTTTAGGAATGTAGATATCTAGAAGATCACGAACAACCTATAATCTGTATGCTTTTCTTATTTGAGAAAAGCTTAGATATCCCAATCTTCTGTGCCATAGCTAGTTTTAATCATTATTGCTTAGATAGCACTGTTGTTGTCCTCCCTTGAGTATGTATAGGTTGTTTGGAGTTCTTGTACCTTTGATCATGGTTTCTTCTGTATCAAGCTCATGAACAACACATCCATTTGATCGAAACACTACCTCATTTCCTTGATCACACATTTGACTCACACTTAACAGGTCATTCTTTAAGCCATCAACATACATAACATTCCCAAATTTAACCTTTTCTTTCAAGAAAATAGATCCTTTACCTTTTATGGTAGTTGGAGTGTCATTTCCAAATGAGACACTCTTTTCCTTTTCTAAGGCATTATATGAGTGTAGTTTTTCTTTGTCACCTGTCATGTGTTTTGAGCATCCACTGTCGATGTACCACTGGTTTTCTTTCCATTCCAATTGGTGGTGATGATGTTGTAGTAGGAGTCCAATGGTGACAATCTCTGGGGACAATAAATTTTAATTTTCAAGAGTTTTCTTGAATTTCTTTTAGGAATGAATGGAAGTTGGATTAAGGGTATCATAGGGAAACCATGAAAGGTAATCAACTGTAATGGCATGAAAAATATTTTGAAGGAAGAATAGTCGGGCATAATTGCACAATTATGCTCACTAGAGTTTCAAACATCAAAATAATCTATCTCTCCAGATCTCCAAAAAGTCTTGGACAATCATTCCAGGGTATTTGAGACTCCCAAAGGCCTCCCACATATTCGTGATCATGATCATGCTATTCATTTGATTACAAAAAGTGTTCCTCCAAACATCAGGCCTTGTAGATATCCCCATGCCCAAAAGAGTGAAAGTGAATGTATGGTTGCATGAATTCTAAATGGATCAGTATAATTCAACCTACTCAAGGTTCTCCCTTTGCTCCAGTAGCATTGGTTCATAAGGAGGATCGATCATGGTGCAGATGTCCATATTATAGGGAGATCAACAAGATCATTATTAAAGATAAACTTCCCATTCCTGTCATTGATGAATTGTTAGATGAATTGCATCAAGAAATTTACTTCGTCAAGTTGGTTGTTCATTCAAAATATCATCAAATTAGAATGAATATTGAAGACATTCTAAAAACAACATTTAGAAATAATGGGGATCATTATGAATTTTTGTTCATGCCTTTTGGCCCTACTAATTCACCTTCCACAATTCAAGGTCTGATGAAATCTATTTTAAAACCATTCATGAGAAAATTTGTGTTAGTATTTTTTGATGATATACTAATCTACAACAAGTCTTGGAAGCCTCATGTTCAACATATTGATAGGGTGCTCAAACTATTGGAGGAGAAATAATTATATGAAAAAACCTCCAAAAGTTTCTTTGGAGTACAAGAGGTGGAATATTTGGGTCATATTGTATCTCATGAGGGTGTTAAGGTAAACCCTAACAAAATTAAAGCCATTAAATAATAAAAAAATCCCTAGAACCATAAAGAATCTTCGACGATTTCTTGGGTTGAGAGGGTATTATCACAAGTTTATTAAGAATTAGGGGAGAATAATAGTATCTCTAACAACATTACTAAAGAAAGATTCATTTTCTTGTATTCTATAAGAAACTAAGTATTTTGAACATCTTAAAGATGAAATGTGCCATGCACTAGCCTTCTCTACACCAAACTTCACAAAAACCTTTATTTTGGAATGTGACACCTTAGGAAATGGAATTGGTGTTTTTCTAATGCAAGAAGGAAGATCCATTGCTTTTGAAAGTTTTCCAATCAAAGGAAATTATTTATAGCCACCTATATATGAGAAGGAAATGTTGGCAATAATACACGCACTAAAGAAATGGTGACCTTACCTAATGGGAAGACACTTCAGGGTAAAAACATATCATGGTAGAATTAAATACTTTTTGGAACAAAAATCATCTTTTGAAGAGAAGAAAAAATGGGTCACAAAGATGTTGGGTTATGAATTTGAAATCACCTAAAAATAGGGAAGAAAAATGTTGTTGTAGATGAACTCTCGAGAAAGGATGAGGATGTGGAAGAATTGCTTTGTGTGATTTCTGTTATTTAACATGATTGGATAACAGGAGCAAGGTATGAATGACGAAGAGTTGATGATACTCATTGAAAAGTTGCAGCAAGATCCCAGTACATATGATACATTTAGCAAGAAAAATGATTCATTATGGTACAAAGGTCACTTATTTATTTGTAAGAATTCCCAAATCAAACAAAATATTGTTTTGGAATTGTACACCTCCCCCTTAGAAGGGTAACTAGTATTTTAAAAAACTTACCTTAGGATTAAGAACATTTTTTTTGGGATGACCTTAAATCTTATACTCAGAAGTTTGCGAAAGAATGTTTGGTTTGACAACAAAATAAAGTTGAGACAATTAAGACCTCGGGTCTTTACAACCTTTATCCATTCCAAGCTAGTGTTATGAGGAGTTTTCAATGTATTTTATCATAGGTTTAACCAAGTATGAAGGAAAGAGTTGTTGGGAAAAATATTGGGGGGGCCAGGTAATTAGTATTTTTAAACCATTAAACTTTTCAATTTCATATCCTGATTTTTCTATGCGACTTTACAGAAGGGAACAAATGTGTGTACATGATTGTTATTCATACAACTAGCATATATTCAGTACACCATCTTTTTAGTTAATTCTCCTCTTGTTTATCTTAAGCCAGTTCATTAGTACTTCATTTAATATTATATAAATAGTAACAAGGTGAAGTAAGAACAAAATAAACCATCACACGTAACCAACACACATGAACACCAATATTTAAGGTGGAAACCCAATGTGGGGAAAAACTACCATATATATCGTCTCTATATTCTTTTAAATATAAAGAAAAACTTCTTAAAATCTTGTACTGGGGTAGACGTATACCAGCACGTAGGCACCCACCTACAGAAGGATAATACATTCGCTCATTCTCCATCTCCTACTGGAAGGGAGCTCCAACCCCCTGATCTAATTTACCATCTAGAAATGGAAGGAAGCTTCAACTTCCTCATTGAAGGCTCTAACCCTCAATAACTTTGTGGATGATGTTTCATAAATTTTCACACTAGATCTACCTGCTACAAAAGTCACAACTTATAGGCCACATTTCATCAAATTTTCAGATACCCACTACCATCATTTAAGCCCAAAACAGAACATCAAAGCTAAAAGTGATTACTGTAACAAATCACTCAATCATCATCTGAAACAAGCAATCTCTAACCTAACCGAATCAACCATCAGCTAAAACCCAATGATTGAATCAATAGAATGAAAAAAACTCAACCAATCAACTAAAACCCAAACTTAAACAACCATAATAGTTATATCTTTATAACTAGAATACCAATCAACATATTCCACATCACAGAAACTAGATGATGATTAACCATATATCAAAATATATATGCTACTTTATAGTATAAAACTTGTGTGTGTACGTGCTTTCCATGAAGCATACCCATGTACAGATCTTAAACCAATGAATCCTGAAAACTGAACCAATGTCACTCTAAAATAAATATTGGATCATATAAAGATCCACTGTATCATTCTGAAACAACTGTAGAACTTTCACTGAACTTCAATCAAAAACCACAAGTATCTTCATCATTCTTCTATTAGTCAATTCATCTTTTAAATATTATTGTTAAGCCTAGATCATAAGTAAGACTTCATTGGCAAACAACAAAAACATAAGAAGACTTGTTAAATTGACAAGAGGTCCTTTTCATCAAAACCCTAGTTTCCATATGCACCTTCCTCAAAACAAACCCACATGTATACACTCTTTTGAGGAAAAAATCTGCATATAGAACAAAATATAGACGTGGCTTATCAGTATCAAACTCACGTTTATACACACCCTACATGCTATAAAACTCACATACATATCTGCATTTACTGGCACAAAACACAACTATAACACAAAACTTCTGACATACCCAGATCTCGGCATACATAATAAAATCATGTGTCACATAGATCAAATCACCTCATAATCATGGTTGTCATCTCAAATCTATTGGATCTGATCCATCATCAAATTCCTGGGTGCATATTTAGTTTTAGATCAAGAAAAACATTAACAACTCATTACATGATTATTTTCTTCAGATCTAACTATTCATAAAATATTCATCACTTGCACACACAATCACTTTGATTTTCATCTCTTTATATAGCTCATTCCTTATCCAATACCACAAGTCAAAACCATACTCCAGTTGATGGTTTTTTAGACGGGATCAAAATATCCATTGCTTGGCTCAATAACTCAAGGAAATACCATGGTAAGGACCCTTGGTATTTATAACACCATGGTGCAGAAAGTGTACATGTCTTTTCTTCTTCATACTCATGTATGTATGAGGTTGTTCTTAATAGAATCCATGTATACTTCATGCAATTTCATATTTCTCATTCCTTTGCCTCTGAACTATTATCCCTTTGTCCAAACTCTTTGTCACATCCTATTGAAATCTATATGAAATTGGTTTCCATCAAAGGACAACCCATCAAGTAGGTTTCCATCAAGAAAAAAAATAGTGATAATGCCAACAATATCCCCCTTTGGACTTGATGGAAATCACTTTGGTGTTTGGTCAGCACCACCTGTAGATACTTGTATAACACATCAAGATAAGCACCGAGCTTTTCAAACACTAAGATTACTCTCCCCCTTTTACATCAAGGGAAAAGGGTTGACCAATGTTGAATGAAGGCTATCGTAGACATGGACCGCTGAGTATGAACGTTTAAGACTAACCATGCTCCCCCTAAGCACACGCTACAATTTCTAAAGGATGTACAATGAAGTACATGACTCTATGACTCATATGACTCGTCCTATCACGAAGGACTTCAAAATTACATCAATCACCTAATCATAGTGGGTTAACATATTTGACTTCATTATTATATCAACGTCCCAGTCACAGTGGAGTTACAAATTACATCAAATGCCCAAAAAGGCTTGACCACAATAGTCCATACATGACAGAATTTTACAATGATTGAATCATAGTTATTTACATGACCTTTACATCAAATGACATATATTCCATTCATAACCAAGATGAAAAACCTCAATAAGACCATGATAGTCATAAACAACTACACACCATATATAGTCTGCACTATAAGCATCTGTCAGCAACAACATGAACATCAACATGCACTTATTCATCATTGAACAAGAATTTCAACAATCACAAGTAGTGTGACTATTGATAAGAATCATAATTCCAACAATGAATTATTAGAAGCATATAAAATGATACCCCTTAACTTGTTTCATCTCTGCGGATTGTGCTCACCCAATTCTAGACCTAACAAGGAAAATTGGAGCTTGTTTCTTCATCATACCAAGATATACATGACTCTTCAGTTCATAGGATTCATGTATAGAAAGTGAAATACTGAGATTTCACACCTTTAGCTCCCTGCGAGTCTATCAGTAGTATAAGTAACATGAAAATAAAAAAAAATAATGGAAGTCATCATCAAGACACATATGTATTAGTTCCCTTGATATTACACAATAGTGATATTGAGGACCTCATAATCATCTTCTATTCTCATGAGGTCAAGTACCTGATACCACTTTTTCAATCAATGTTAGAACTATTATTTTAAAGAATAATGGACTATAATGGGCACCATCTTCTTTTACTCTGAGTCAAAAGCTTTCTCATATCTGTGAGAATTTCGTTCTTCAAACAAATATATTTTGTCTGGATTTATATATCCTCTTGCTATGACTTTTCCGGTTACTTCATTCATAATCTTACTTTTGGTTGATTTGAACACAATTATATTTCCCTTGTCTTCCATCTTTCCTACACATAGAATATTCTTCTTTAGCCCTTGAACTAATAAAGAATCAATTGCTCCTCTAGTTTTATTAATTATGGCTTTACCCTGTTCCAATAATTTTGTTGTAACATTAGTTCCATGAATAACATTACCATGTTTATTTTCCCTGAGAGATTCCATTTTGCTCTTATCTCTAGTCATTTGATGAGAGAATTTACTATCTATGTACAATTCATCTTCATCTTCAAATGAGTAGAGAGCAAGGCCATACCTTATTTTTTATTCTTCTTCCTTGTTATTATGAGAAATATTGGTGGAACCATGTTTTTCAAGTCTTCTGATATTAATTTCTTTTATATGGTTTCTTACCATGTTTTCTGTGGTGATCCATAGACTTGTTCCTACATTCTTTTGCTACATGCCCAAACTTTTTACAAGCATAACATATTATATGTTTCATATTCCTTCTATTGCAATCAATGGTTTGGTGTCCAAACATAAGGAAAAAAATATTTCTTTAAGTAACTTGAAGGTGATGATCTTTCTCTGAGGGGATTATTAGCTTCAAACATTTTACTTCTGAAATTGGTTGCAACAAGTCCATAACTATGACATATAGAACATTCAACAATATTGACTAGAGGAGAAAGTCAATTAACACTTCTATAATTAGGAGTAAATGATTCACTTTGAATATTTTCTTTCCTTGGTTGTTGTTGAGGTTGACTTCTTATCTCTTTGTTGATTATTTTAGATTTTTCATTGGATTTCCTTATCTCACCTTGTAAACTAGATTCTCCTTCAACAATTTCATGGAAGTGAAGACCAGATTTGATGGCAAGAGACCTTTAACTACTATGAATATTATCCAAAATCTTAGTACTATATTGAAATCGCAAATGTTTATCTTTTTCTTCTAAATTACCTTTTAGGATGTTTACCTCAATGTGATATTGCTTTTCCTTCTCTAGATACTACTTCTTCATAATTTCTTCACCCTTCATTCCTCCATTTCCTATTTTAATTTGAGAATATCTTCTTTTAGCTCATTTTCTTGTTCTTCAAATGCTTGAAGTAGTTCTTCATTCTACTTATCTGATTTTTTAATATATCCTCTTAGAGAGATGAACTCAGTTTCAATACCTTCACAATATTATGTTGGCATTATGGCACAGGTTTGGCACTATGGTACAGGTGTTTTCCTTGATGAAAACTCACTCAAATGGCAAATCAACAATTCAGGCTATCAGAATGAAAGAAAATGAGGTATATGCAGGTTCCTCTTAGAAAAATTGTGTATATACGTGAGATCATCGATCAAAAGGCACGTATATGTATACACACAATTTCATGCAGAGAAAAGCTTGTACATGTGGGGAAGCTTATGGTTGGTCCATGGCATTTAGTCTGACATATTTGAACCTATGGTTTTGGTCCTTGGTATTTCATACAAAATATTGAACCATGGTATTAGGTCCCTAGTATTAGTTTTCAATTGTTTTGGACCACGGTTAAGAAAGGCATAAGACTATAAAAAGGGAAGGAGATCTTTTAGCAAGGGCATTGACTCAAGTATTGAATATCTAGAGAAGAGCAAGATCGGGAACACTGTGTTTGGTTTATGGTGCATTACTGAATCTGATCCAAGAAGGAACCTGAGTACTAAAGATGGATAAGTTCTGAAGGCTTGAATACTAGTATCTTTGTGTGTTTTGATCTCTTATAATTGGCGCATAATTAGATCTATTAATCTGAGGATAACTGAAGTTTGATTAAGTGAAAGGGGTGAATTTTCATTTATATATCTATACACAGGTTCCGCTTAGCAAAGGCGCGTATGCACGCAGGTTCAGCAAGAGAAGAAAGAATATACATTGGTGGACTTTGATGCAGCTACATATGTACACAGGTTTATACATAGTGAAGTAGCATATGTCTCTTGAAATATGATTTAGCTGCTTCTGTGTATTACTGTAGTGTTCTGGGTTCAACATTGGTGTTTGGTTACTGGTATTGTTTTCTGGTTACAACATTCTGAGAAGTTATTAGTTGATTCAGTAGTTGTTTGTGGAAAGGTGATTCGTTGATGCACATATACTTGATGTTTGTTTGATGTTCATGGATCCACTCTAAAAATTTATGAAACCTGGTCCCTGGAAGTAAAGAGAAGGTTGTAGCCTTCTGTAGGTCAGCACCTACATACTAGTATCTCAGCCAGTAAAAGAGCTAAGGGGGTTGTAGCTCCCTTCCACGAGAAGCTGGAGAACGAGAGAGGGTTTTAGCTCTCTACAACTTGCAGCCTGCGTACTGGTAAAGGATTGCACCAATATAGAGTCATTGTAAAAATAAGTTTCTAATTGAAAAAGATAGATACGAATTGTAGCAGGTGGTTTTCACACACATTGGGTTTCCACCTTATATCTTGTGTTCTTGTGTACAACTGTTTTCATTAGTTTTCCTATTCCTGGTTATTGTTCCTATGTTTCTGACACAAAAATTTAAAATAAACATCTAAAGAATAAATAAATTATAAGTCTGTAAGTTATATGCTGTTTTCCTTCACTGAAGTTGCGTATATACGCTGGTTTCTCTAACTAAATTAGCATATGAAAATCTGTGAAAGAATTGGAAATAATTGTCTTGATAATACTGATTCCCCCCCTCTGAGTATTATTTCCAACTATTGGGATCAGATCAGGTCCTTCAGAAGAAGCTTGATTGCTTGAAGGAAGATCTATCATCATGAGCAACTACGAAAAAGAAGCGTCTATTAGGCTACCGATTTTTTATGGATGCAACTTTGTCTATTCGAAGGTAAGAATCATTGCCTATCTTCAATCTATTGGTACAAAAATTTGGGATATTGTGGAAATAGGATACACATTTCCATCAGCAACTCCTACAGATGCAGCGGGTAAGAAGCAGTATGAAACAAATCCAAAAGCCGTCAATACTCTATTAGGAAGTCTATCTCAATCAGAATTCGTCAAGGTTATGCAGCTCAAAAGCGCAAAAGAAATATGGGACAAGATCGTTCTGAGCTATGATGGACATGAACAGGTAAAACGAGAAAAATTACAAACTCTTAGAATTCAATATGAAAGTATCAGAATGCATAGTGATGAAGGTGTGTCTAGCTATTTCCTACGTATAGATGAGATCGTAAATTGTATGAAAAACTTGGGTGAATAAATAAAAGAAGTTGTTCTGGTTGAAAAGGTTCTAAGATCTTTGTCTCCTAAGTTTGATTCAAAAGATTTTTCCATAGAAGAACAACAGAATCTACAGAGCCTTACCATGTCATAGCTGCATGGAATTCTAACTGCTTACGAAATGAGAAAAGGAGGACCATCAGACAAGAGAGAAGTTGCATTCAAAGCTTTAGGAAAAGGAGATTACTATGAGTCAGGACATATGTCAGAAGAAGAGGAAGAATCAAATTTTGTCAAGAACCTTCAATGGGGAACTGGAAGATTCAGAGGTAAGCTGCCTTTCAAATGCTTTTTTTGTGGAAAAGTTGGTCATTATGCTGCAAAATGTCATCATAAAGATAAACTAGACAAAGGTAAGGAACCTTTTAGATGGAACAGAAAACATAATGTAAATAACAAGAGCTATTACACGCATGAAGATAGTGATGGATTGTCAAATAGTGATGAAGATGAACAACGTAATGATAATAGACTTTTGATGGCTTTTGAAGATGATGATTTCTTGGATGCTATAAATGAAGAAGGTCTTTATGAAGAAATTTCTAAACTTAAAGTGTGTTTAGAGGAAAAGAATATGATTATAGATACTCTAACATTCCAACTTGCTGAAAAATATAAACATAATGAAGAGTTAGAATTTGAAATTGTTGGACTTAGAAAAGAAATTGAGAAAACAAAAGCCCTTAAATATCAGATTTTCTAAAGGATCTGAAACTTTAGATGAGATTATCAAAGTGTAGTGTTCTCCTTTAATCAAGACAGGTCTCGGATATTCCAAAGAAGCATCTCAAGCTCAAAAGCAAGCATAGAAGCCATCCACCTCCAAAAGTTATCTTGACGCAATAAGGAGAGGTGAACAAGTTGACAATGGACAGCAAAAACATAATGCAGATTACCAGAAAATCAGGGACCATTTACTTCAAGAATGAACAAAGATGACCAAGTAAATTGGGGGCATTCTACTTCAAGGATGAACAGAAGCTTCAATCGACCATAGGTAAATCATTCTGGCTCAAGAATGGGTGTCAATGGAAACTACAGTCAATTGTTTGGTAGGTTTGACAATCGCAAGAATTTCTTCAATGGTCAATGTTTCTCTTGTCATAAATCTGATCAATGTGTTGCCTACAAGACCATCATGATAGGGAAGCTCAAAAATGAAGAAGTATGACCGAGATCATGAAAAGGACCAACAATAACTTTTCTGCTCTTGAAAATGAAATAGAATGTTCTATTTGCAACAACTTCGGTTATCAAGATTCTGAATGTAGGAGTAGGTTTCGACAAAAAACTCAGAAGGAGCAAGCTTCATTGAGTCCCAAAACATGGAAAAAGAAAGAGCCGCAACCAGAAAGGTCTAGGATAGCCTTATATGCAGAAGGACAGGAAAATCAATGGTACATTGATAGTGGATGCTTGAAAGATATGACAGGTGATAAAGAAAAACTTCGGTCATATACTACCTTACAAAGGGAAAACAAGGTCATGAAATCCCTGCATTCATAAAAGGTAAGGGTTCTACTCATTTGAAAAAGAAGGTCAAAGCTGGAAATGTTATGTATGTTGATGGCTTAAAGCATAATCTATTGAGTGTCAATCAAATGTGCGATCAAGGAACTGAGGTAATATTTTGATCAAATGGATGTATTGTTCGTGAGCTTGACACAGGAAAAGTAGTTATCAAAGGCATAAGAACTCCAAATAATTTATACATATTCAAAGAAGGAGAAAAACAATGCTATCTAAGCAAGAATGATGAACACTAGCTATGGCACAAAAGATTGGGGTATCTTAGCTTCTCTCAGATAAGGAAAGCATGCAAATATCAGGCGATTCGTGATCTTCCTAACATCAGAATTCTAGAAAATACAATATGAAAATCATGTCAATTTGGTAAGCAAACCAAAACTAATTTCCGTGAGAAGGAAGGATTATCTAGCAAGCCACTTGAACTTGTCCACATCGATATATGTGGTCCAACTAGGAAGAGGTCACCTCGAGGAGAAGAGTATTTCATATTATTCATTTGACGACTTTCCAAGGATGTGTTGGATAGGACTCATGAAGTATAAAGATGAATCTTTCGAAGAGTTAAATTCATTCAAAGCTTTGGTTGAAAACAAATAAGATCGCAGAATCAAATGCCTCAGATCTAATCGAGGAGGGGAATTTACCTCAGATGAATTTTTCGATTTTTGTGAAGAACATGGAATAAGAAGGGAATTCTTTGCTACAAGGACTCCTCAGCAAAATGGAGTAGTGGAAAGGATGAACAGAACGGTTCAACAAATGGCTCGTGCTATGCTTGATGAGTCTGGAACTCCCACAACCTTCTGGGCTAAAGCCGCATTTGTCGCTGTTACTATTCTCAACAAGACAAACATCCAGGTAAATGGCACTCAGAGTCCTCATGAACATTGGTATGGTAAGACTCCCATGGTAAAATACTTCAAAAATTTTGGAAGAAAATGCTACATTAAAAGGACTGATGAAAATCTTTGCAAGTTTGAACCTAGAGCAGATGAAGGGATTCTACTTGGCTACTCTCCCCACAACAAAGCTTACAAATGTTATAATAAAAGACTTGGTAAAATTATTGAAAGTATTGATGTAGTGGTTGACAAAGAAGGGAACACTCCTAGGCAAGTGAAATCTGAAGACTTTAAAGATGGCAAAGACTATCCGTCAACATCAAATCAGATTCATGATGAAGAAGAAACCCATGAGGTACTAGAAGAACAAATAAGGATAGAAGAAAGGACTCCATCTAGATACGTTCAGCAGAATCATCCAAAATCTCAAATTTTGGGGCAGAAAGAGGCATGTGTACAAACAAGGAGAACCATTTCAGAAGCTTCAAGCTATCTAGCATTGCTCTCCTCATCCACACTTAAATAGGAACGCAACAAATTACAAAGATAACCATATACACAAGATGCAGTGGAAATAATACTTCATTTCATTAATGGAAAATACTGAAATATGCTTACAACCAGAAATGGAAATAAACCAGCTGGGGCAATGGTAGCTTATCTCTGAGAAGAGATGTGTGGCTACATGCCTCTAAATTGTCTTACAATGAGGCTTGAAGGCCTATTTATTGTTGAGAAACAATGGAAAACCCTTCACATCCAAATCCTAACCCTAGAAGATTAAACGCCAAATTGTGGGCCCCGTTTTTGGGTAAGTTGGTACATCAACTTCCCGGGGTCAGGAATTGGTCATGTTATCTCTGTTTGACGTGCATGATAGCCCGTTGGAAAGATCTCCCTGAGGACTATGATGGAAAAGATGATTTTTAGATAGAAAATTCAATGGTGGTAGATTTCCCAAAAAACGTCGTTTAGGGCCTCAAAACGGCTCCGGAAGTTTAGGACCCGAAAAACTGCTAAAAATAGTAAATTGTGCTATAATTAAGGAAACGGAAAAAAACTGAAAGAAGCACTAGAGGGGATCCAAGTGGAATTAGCGGGTGGCCACCAATTTCCACCTGGATCATCTCCTCCACTAAACCACGAGATGTAAGAGAGGCATGCAAAGATGAATGCTGGATCAAGGCCATTGAGGAAGAACTCAAGCAGTTTGGAAAGAATAACACTTGGGAGTTAGTTCTCAGACCAAAAGATAAGAATGTCATAGGGACAAAATGGAATTTCAAAAATAAGCTGAATGAAAATGGAGATGTGGTTAGAAACAAGGAAAGACTTGTTTGTAAAGGGTATGTGTAATAAGAAGATATAGACTTTGAAGAAACTTTCACACCAGTTGCTAGACTTGAGGCTATAAGAATGTTCCTTGCTCTCTCTAGCTTTCAGAAGTTCAAGGTATTTCAGATGGACGTAAAATCTTCCTTTCTGAATGGAGACTTGGATGAAGAAGTATACATTGAGCAACTAGATGGATTTATCCTTGGAAATGATCCAAAACTTCTATGCAGACTCAAAAAGGCTCTCTATGGTCTTAAACAAGCTCCAAGGACTTGGTATTATCGGTTGGATAAGTATCTCCATCAACAAGGTTTTGTAAAAGGATCAACAGATAGAAATCTATATGTAAAAATTGACAATGATAAGTTGCTAATACCTGTTGTATATGTTTATAATATCATTTTTGGCAGCAATGAGGAAGACATGAGTCAAAAATTTGCCTTGGTGATGCAAAAAGATGTTGAAATGTCCCTGCTTGGTGAGCTCACATATTTTCTTGGTTTGCAAGTCCAACAAAACAAAGACGACATTATCACAAACGAAGTATCTCAAGCAGATCTTGAAGAAATATGGGATGGAGGATTCGAAGCCAATATGTACCCCTATGGTGATAGGATGTAGTCTCAGTGCAAATGATGAATCAACAGTAGTTCATCAACCAACCTATAGATCCATGATTGGTAGTCTTCTCTATCTAACAGGTACCCGACCAGACATTATGCATGCAGTGGGAATAGTTGGAAGGTTTTAGGAAAACCCAAAGGAAACTCATCTTCAAGCAGTAAAGAGAATTTTCAAGTATCTTCAAGGAACTCAAAACTATGGCCTTTGGTACCCTAGAGGTATAGATCTCACACTTCATGCATATACAGATGCATATTGGGCAGGAAGCGTGGATGACAGAAAAAGCACTAGTGGTGGTGCATTCTTTATGGGGTCTAGATTAGTATCTTGGTTCAATAAGAAACAAAGCTCAATTGCATTATCTATGTCTGAAGTAGAATATGTGGCCATTGCATCTTGCTACACAGAACTCCTCTAGATGATGCAAACCTTGCAATATCTTCAAATCACTTGTACTCCACCTATCTCCATTTATTGTGATAATACAAGTGCAATCACTATTTCAAAGAATCCTGTCATGCATTCAAAGACCAAGCACATACCTATTAAATATCATTTTCTCTGGGAACAAGTGCTTGAACAAAAGGTCAAATTGGAGTATGTTCCCTCCAAGGAATAGGTTGTTGATATACTCACCAAACCACTACCCAGGGAGACGTTCGAATAACTCAGACAGAAACTGGGAGTAGTTGATGAATCATCTTCCTACTTGTTATAGACATTTTTGGGCACTGCAACCCCAATCATAAATTTCCATAAAATGAGGGCTCCTAAGTCCCTAAAAGTGTTGCTTCACTACCTAAAGGAACAAGGTCAGCTAATTACATCAT
>APFE030699647.1:82279-95545 GCA_000404065.3 Pinus taeda | reverse complement strand
GGCACTGCAACCCCAATCATAAATGTCCATAAACTGAGGGCTCCTAAGTCCCTAAAAGTGTTGCTTCACTACCTAAAGGAACAAGGTTAGCTGATTACATCATCTCCCAGAAGTTCTCCACTAAAAACTGCTCAGAAATGTTCAAAATTGGACCATACTAAATACCCAATGCAGAGGGTGCGATGCATATCACCTTCCCAGTGTAAATGGTGTGATGCGTACTGAATGGCCCCTCTGTACAGTGCGATGGGCGAGAATGGTCAAATGGCAGAGACAATTTGTGATGTGGAAGATCATGGAATCTTCTAGAAGCTTCCCCTCTGACACTTGCCTCTCTGTTTTCGATCAGGGATGAGTAAGCGATCATCAGTCTCCAGGTGGAATCAAGAACTATCAGAGAGAGGACACTAATCAAAACCCCAGAATATGACTCAACCCCCTACAATCATCTATATATGCATCCCTCATCACAGAGATCCGGAGGCTGGAACCTTGTATCTTGTAGAGAAGTGTTGCTGGTTTTCTGGTGAAGCTTCATAGTGTTGGGTGATCTAAGATTTACTTGAGGTGAAAAATGGCTTTCTTGCTGGAAGATGATGTTGAGACAGAACTATTGGTTGTAATCCTCTTGCTATTTTTGATATTAATAAAGCTATTCAAGTTTTTCTCCATATTCTTGTATGTTTAATTATATATGCATTTGTATGGTTAATGTATATATGGTCCTGTGTTATTTATGAATATAGATCTCTGTTCTTCGATAGTAGTATGTTGCTTTGATTCCACAGGTGCTCTTTGAAGCTAGGCAGACGAAAAAGAAGTGGCAAAGGTCTATCAGGAAGGAGAGGAATCAAGCAAGGAAACTAAGCACAAGACTAAGGTTGGTGTCCTTTGTTCCACTCTTATCTATTTTCATAAAGGAAAATGAAAGTAGTCTTTACTTGTTTGTTTCTAAGATAGCTACTAGTCTTAGTGGGAATAGCAGATCCGAGTGGACACTATTCTCGGTAACACTACTGAAACTTGTATGTTCTAGTTGTACGTGAGTTTCACATAGGGTATCCATGTACATACGTCGGTTTATGAAGATACATTCATGTATAGGTTGGTTTGAAGACATTCTGTGTGCTAGGCTTTGGGTGAAAAGAGTCTGATTTGGGTCTGACAGAGACCATCTGGCACAGGTTCAGGGGGAGCATATATTCTTCTAATAATGCATTGTTGGCATTATCTTGGTTCAATTGTTGTTGATTTTAGGTGAAATAGGTGCAGAGGGAGAACATGGTTGCTTATCTAAATGATGATTGACAGATGCTGTTGATGTTAATTATTAATATCTATCATAGTCTTCTTGTAGATATTTTGTCTCTATGCCTTGTATCTCATTTCTTATCAAGGTCATGTAACGACCTATCCTGGTTTCCCCACTATGCTTGGGATGGATGAAGTAATATTCTTGTTTTATCATATAATTTCTTTGGTGTATCCCCACTTGGTTGGGAGATGGGTGTATGTATGAGTCTTTGGTGATAGGAGGGTCATATATGTTGTATCAATCCATGTTTCTTTTGTAGACATCCTCTTGCAGAACTTGCCTACAGTCAGGGGGAGCTTGGACAGCATAGCAGAGCAGAGATTTTAGGATGTTCTCAGGGGGAGCGTAACCCTTTGCCCTTGGTGTCAAACGGGGAGAATGAATTTGAGTGACTTGGGGTTGCCATCAAGTCTAAAGGGGGAGATTGTTGGCATTATGACATAGGTTTGGCACTATGGTACATGTATTGTCCTTGATGGCAACTCACTCAAATGGCAGATCAACAATTCAGGATATCAGAATGAAAGAAAATGAGGTATACGCAGGTTCCTCTTAGAAAAGTTGCATATATACATGAGATCATCGATCAAAAGGTGTGTATACGTATACACACACTTTCATGCACAAAAAAGTGCATACATGTGGGAAAGCTTATGGTTGGTCCATGGTATTTAGTTCGACATATTTGAACCTATGGTTTTGGTCCTTGGTATTGCATACAAAGTATTGAACCCTGGTATTGGGTCCCTAGTATTGGTTTTCAACGGTTTTGGACCATCGTTAAGAAAGGCCTAAGACTATAAAAAGGGAAGGAGATATTTTAGCAAGGGCATTGAATCAAGTACTGAATATCTGGAGAAGAGCAAGATCGGGAACACTGTGTTTGGTTTATGGTGCATTGCTGAATCTGATCCAAGAAGGAACCTGAGTACTAAAGATGGATAAGTTCTGAAGGCTTGAATAGTAGTATCTTTGTATGTTTTGATCTGTTATAATCAGTGCATAATTAGATATATTAATCTAAGTATAACTGAAGTCTAATTAAGTGAAAAGGGTGAATTCTCTTTTATAGATCTATATGCAGGTTCAGCTCAGCAAAGGCGCGTATGCATGCAGGTTCAGCAAGAGAAGAAAGCATATACGTCGGTTGACTTTGATACAACTGCGTATGTATGCAAGTTTATACATAGTGAAGTAGTGTACGTCTCTTGAAATATGTTTTAGCTACTTCTGTGTATTACTGCAGTGTTCTGGGTTCAGCATTGGTGTCTAGTTACTAGTATTGTTTTCTGGTTACAACATTCTGAGAAGTTACTAGTTGATTCAGTAGTTGTTTGTGGAAAGGAGATTGGTTGATGCACATATACTTAATGTTTGTTTGATGTTCATGGATCCAGTCTAAAAATTTATGAAACGTGGTCTCTAGAAGTAAAGAGAAGGTTGTAGCCTTTTGTAGGTCAGCACCTACATACTAGTATCTCAGCTAGTACAAGAGCTAAGGGGTTTGTAGCTCCCTTCCAGGAGAAGATGGAGAATAAGAGAGGGTTGTAGCTCTCTCCAGGTTGCAGCCTGCATACTAGTAAAAGACTACACCAGTATACAATCATTGTAAAAAGAAGTTTCTAATTGAAAAATATAGAGATGAATTACAGCAGGTGGTTTTCACCCACATTGGGTTTCCACCTTATATCTTGTGTTCTTGTGTATGGCTATTTGCATTAATTTTCCTGTTCCTGGTTATTGTTTCTATGGTTCTGACACACAGATTTAAAATCAACATCTGAAGAATAAATAAATTACAAGTTTATAAGTTATACGTTGTTTTCCTTCATTGAAGTTGCGTATATATGCTAGTTTATCTAAGTAAAGTAGCGTATACAAATCTGTGAAAGAATTGAAAAGCATTGTCTTGATAATATTGATTCACCCCCCCCCCCCCCCCTCTCAATATTATTTCCAACATATTGGTTAGATACCATATCAGCATGCTCCTTGTTATCATAAGCCTACAACTTATCTTTAAGATTAACAATATTATTCAAAGAAAGATCAAGTTTTGTTCTAAGATCAAAAATTTCTTTTAACCCGTCTTGTTTTGAATCAACAAATTCATCTGTCATTTTTGACACACTGTTAGATATAGGATTACTTGGTAGATCCCACTTTTTGATTTCTTCATGGATTGCCTGTATCTTATCCCACACTTTCTTTGCATATGTATAATGCATAACCTTATTCAATGTTGAATCACATATGGTACAAAGGATATTACTCAAAGCCTTACTATTATTTTTCACTTCCTTGTGTGATGGAGGAAACTTGTTGTAACCATTGCACAATAGATGCCAAACATCAATATTCATTAGGATATACTTCAGCTTTTATTTCCATTGTTGGTAATTTTCTTTTCTTAGCATAGGCACATCTGCATTGTGCATTGATTCTAACTTGCTTTGATCTGCTACTTCAAGAGGCATCATTTTTAACATGTTTTCTCTTTATGTGCTTACATTCACTTTTACCCATAAGTGTGAGCTCAGTGGTTTCACAATCATCATCACTATATTATTGCATAAAAAAGGAAATTGATCATATTTTGAAGAAAGACCGATACCTGATGATTCTTCATCTTTTTTGTTCTTGATCAATAGAAAGGAGGTTGCTCCCAAACTTGAATATTTGCTCACATCTGTAATTGTCACTTTATTTGATATATTCCTATCAATTTTTTCAATAAAAGTACCATTTTTATTCTGGGCCATAAAACTCATTACTACTTTTATCTTCAAATTCCATAAGCAAGTGGCAATCTTGATCCTTGTTGTTGTCTATGTCTTCTTTTTAATATAAAGAAAAAATTCATACAATATTGTACTCTGCAGACTTATACCAGCATGCTGGCACCCACCTATAGAAAGCTACAACCTTTGCTCATTCTCTAGTTCCTAATGGAAGGGAGCTCCAACCCCCTAATCTCATTTACTGACACCCACCAGAATGGAGTTCCAACCCCCTGATCTGAATTACCAATTACCACTGGAAGGAAGTTTCAACTCCCTCACTTAAGGCTCGAACCCTTAACACCTCCATGGACGAAGTTTCATAATTTTTCATACCAAATCCACCTGATACAAGACATCACAACTTGTAGGCCACATTTAATCAAATTTTCAGACTGGACCCAATTCCAACATTTAAGCCCAAAACCAAATATCAAACCTAAAACTGATTAATACAACAAATCACTCAATCATCATCTGAAATAACCAATCTTTCACCCAACAGGATCAACCGTAAACTGAAACCCAATCACTGAATCACCCAAAACTCAGCCAATCAACTAAAAAAAAAAAAAATCAACAACCAGAACAACCAGATCACTATAACTAGAATACCAATTAACATACTCGACATCACAAAAACTAGATTTTGTTATTGCAAACCCTAATCAACCATATATCAAAATATATATGTTAATTTATATTAGCAAACCCACGTAGATATCTTAAACCAACGAATCCTGGAAATTGAACCATTGTCACTCTAAAATAAATATTATATCACATACATATCCACTGCATCATTATGAAACAACCATAGAAGCTTCACTGAACTTCAATAAAAAAACAAGAAGTACTTTCATCATTCATCAATTAATCAGGTCATATTTTAAACATAACTGTTAAGCCTAGATCTTTCGTAAGACCATTGACAAACGACAAAAACACAAGAAGAATGACTAAATTGAGTACACATAATTTTCATCAAAACCTTATTTTCTATACATGATTTCCTAAAAAAAACATTTGTTTATATGCACTTTTCAGGAAACAAAGCTGCATATAGATCAAAATATATATGTGACATACCAGTGTCAAAATCACATGTATACATGCCCTTCGAGCTATAAAACTTGCATACAGATCTGCATTTACTGGCACAAAAATTTGCTATAACACAAAACTTCAAACATACCCAAATCTCAATATACAAGGAAAAATTGTGTGTCAAGACGCTATCTGCATAGATCAAATCACCTCATAATCAAGATTTTCATCTGAAATCTATTGGATCTTATCCATCATCAAATTCCTAAGTGCGTACTTAGTTTTAGATGAAGAACAACATTAACAACTCATTACATGCATATTTTCTTCAGATCTAAAATTTCATAATATATTCATCACTTGCACACACAACAACTTTGATTTTGATCTCTTTATATAGCTTATCCCTTATCCAATACCATAAGTCAAAACCATACTCCGACTTATGGTTGTCTTAGATGGGATCAAAACGTCTGTTGTTGTGCTCAATATCTCTAGGAAATACCATGGTAAGGACCCCTGGTGTTTAGAATACCATGGTGCAGAATCTATACACGCTTTTTCTTCTTCATACCCACATGTGTATGCGGCTATTCTTAATAGAACATGCTTATACTTCTTGAAATCTCATATTTGTCATTCCTTTGCCTCTAAACTGTCATCCCTTTTTATAAACTCTATGTCACATCTGTAAACACATCCTATTGACATCACTATCAAGTTGGTTTCCATGAAAGGACAACTCATCAAGAAGTATTCCATCAAGGACAACACTTATTCATAATGTCGGCAAGAGTGTCATCATGTGGTAGTTGATAGACTTACCAAGTATGCACACTTTTATAAAGACCACGAAAAGTGTTTATGAGGAGCTTATTATTGTCCATAAGGAAATTTTCCACTTGCATGGCTTGCAGTAGTAGTGTAAATATTTTGTGAAAGCACTCAGGAATGTACAAGCTGCCATTGCCACTGTGCATGAATGGTCATTGAAATACAAAAGGGAACCGCTTGACTTAGGAAATAAAATAAAGAAACAACCAGAGATGTAGAAATAAAGAGTTTAGATGTTGTTACAGAAAACAAAACAACTCATCTCATTCATTTGTAACATCCAGGCCTTGTATGCACGATTATACAAAGAAATGGATGTCATGGTGAAGTCCCACATGACCTCATTAGTCAGTTCACTCGGACCGATCAAACATAGGAACTAGCTTAGACAAGGTATTGGTGAATACTTGGAACAATGGAGACAGGTTAGCATCAAGGAGGATATTAAAGTAAACAAAGATAGTATGCACAAGTACATTGGTGGCCCTGTCCAAATCAACACAATGTTTGTCCTGTTTAAGAAGGAAACAAAAATTGGTTGCAAGTAAGTGTACCTAAATGGCATGGAGGCTAGAGTTTGCTTCCATTCTAATACCAACACATATTTTGGGGATATCATTTTGCAATACAGAGCTTGGAAACACCATGTGGTCAATAAACATCAAGATTAAGTTGTTCAACTGGAGTTTCCCCAAACTCAAGAATGATGTGTTTTGTCTTATTAGGTTGTCTAGTTGGCTCTAACCAATTTTTCTTATGTGGGTAAAAATATGTTGTCCCAAGTAGCTCTTCGTCTTCCGCTTATCTAACAGCTCCATTTCCACAGGTTTAGGTACGAGAACTTGAGAATTCATCAGTTTATTTACCACCATCTTCTCCTACACCACATACTCAAAATTTTGGTACAGGTTTGGACTATGAATATGATGTTTGCGATGATTTTCTATCTCCACATACTCCATCCATTGATTCCTTTGGTCTTCCTAATTGTGAGATTCTTGGCTCACTCATTTCATCTATTCCTATTGATGTTTATGAAAATCAATTTTAGGATGTAACTAGTGTGGAGAAGCAAAACTATGATATCATTTCTAATGACTATGTGTTGGTCTCTCTCTAAAAATGATTCTGCGATGAAGATTGATATTTCTCCTTTTTCACCTCTCCCTCATTACCCTAACATTTTATGTGATTCTATCATTCTTGTTGAATATTACAGAGAATCGGTTTCTGACGATTTTATTTCTTATCACACTCAAAACTTGTGGGATGTGAGTTTTACAGCTGAATGCAAAAAGCAAAATCTTCTCTTGTTGATCTTCGCAATCCATCATCTGATCATTGTGAGGAATTAGAGGGTGATTTTTTTTGTTTTTAGCCTTCCCCTCTTTATAATTTATTAGATGATGAGGATGCCTATGTTTGTGATCTTGAACTTTCTGATCATGCCTCTCAAGATCTTTTCACCCCTTCATCTGGTCATGACTCTGATTTTTTCGCTGTATATTTTTCTAAGCCACCGGTATTTGATGATCTATCTCCTGATGATTTGGAACTTCCACAAGTTGTCGAAGAACTTCAGCCTAAGTTGATGGTTATGTCAAGTTCTCGTATTCTTGAGACTAGTTCCACTTATGATTAGAATAGTGATGTATCTTTCAAGGCTCCTCATCACTCCTTAGCATCAACTGAAAATCATTTTGTTTCACTATTTTTGCAACCTCCATCAATTTTACACAACCATATCACTCAATCATTGGAGGAGTCATACTTGGCGAGCTCCATTGTGAAACATGAGTTTTCTTATTTATTTATGTTTTCCTAGTTTCTAAGCTTGAAAATTTGTTGTTACATGTCATGTTGTTGTACTGTGTCTGAACACCTTAATGCATCTGTAGAATGACTTGCATGTCCTTGTCTTTCATATTTTTATACATGCACTTTCAAAATTAAAGTGTCTTGGTATGCATTGTTTTATCTTTCTTTTTTTTTATTATTGTTGAATATAATTCTTGATATGCATTCCCTCTCCCATATAGTCCAATTGATGTGTCCATGGTTACACTAGAAATATCATGTTACATAGTTATGGCCTATTCTTGGTTAGTTTAGGAGTAGTAGTTTGTTTTTTTTCATTGTATGTTTTACTTTCCTCCTTGCTCATTTTTTCTACCTTTTCATTTCTTTCAGTTGTAGGATAACTTCCACATAGCACCGTGTTTGGTTTCCAACGCAAGCATGGTGAATTTCACAAGGAATTTGTCCTAATGCCAATGCTTGGTTATCTATTTATTTTCTCTCTTTACGTGAATATTACATCTTTTAGTCATGAAATTTTGATGTAAAATACATTCTTTCTCAAAGAAAATCATAATGAAATCACAATGGTTGAATCTATAACTAGTAACATCTACTCTAATTTCTCTTATAATTTTTGGTTCTTCCTTGTTAGCTAAATCGAGTAGAGTAAGGAGGGAGGAAAACCTTAACAAGTGTGTGCGAGGTATATATAAATATCGTTCTATGAATGGTCAACCTCTTCTTCTCTCAATAATTCAGGATCCCTATTCCACCTCACTAAACCAATAAGTGCCTATGTATATTTCTATGAAACAAAATAAAAAAAAGAAAGGAAAGATAACAGAAAGGCTTCCTGCGTTGAGAGGTAAAGAAAGCAACTCCACATGGGTACTATCCAGTGTCGCTGGCAGCAAAGCAATGTTTTTTTCTTGAAGTGACTTCGGCCAGGTATTGTTCATTCCTGCTGGTAGCGAAGCAACAACAATGATAAAAGGAAAGACTCTATCAATTATTTTGACATGTATATATATATACTCCTCATCCCCAATCAAAACAACTTAGTTTAACATGGCTTGTTTAAGTTTGCAACCAATGAAGAGAATAGTAGAAACTATATCTTTAACCCAAGTAAAGTCAAGAAGCTACGAGAATCAATGAATTGAACAATACTTCCTAAAGATTTGGACCTGTTTTTCATGAGACAAGGTCTATACAGATAGATGGAGTTGTAGCAGTGTGTCACCAAGCCTTGTAGCTACCACAACCACCCTCCAAATGTTTTCCTATGCTTTTATTTTGGAGCCTTCCTCTTGTCAACATGAGCTCATATTTTATTGTTGTCAATTATTCATGGTATGTCAAAGCCTTATATTTTATGCATGATTTTGTTATCTTGTTTTGATCCTGATCTAAATATTATAAATCACAAGCACCCTACTGACTTGACCTTGTAGCATTGTTGGGCTTGCCTCCAAAATCTACACAATCTTGGAAGACAGGTGACCCTTGCCTCGAACAATTGTACAATCCTTCTTCACAGGCCAACCTTGAACTTGAGAATTACATAGTTCTAATTGAAAGCCCATCCTTGTTGACAGAAACTATGCAAACCATCCCTTGAGCTCAAAAACTGCTCAATGCACTAGGTCAAGAAGTTGTCCAGTCCTTCGAAATTGTGCAATCCTTCTTGATAGTGTACATGCGAAGTTTCCCGAAAAATAACTAAAAAAGAATAAAATAAGAATAGAGAAAAGAATCCCTAGAAAATAGGGATTTACTAATTAGTTTCTCGAAGGTGCCATACTTACTATTTTGGAAACTCTCCACCAAATGTCATTTTTTCCTCAATTTTAGGCATGCACATCATAAATCTCAACTAGTCCATATCTATTTAATTGACACCCCTATATTTCATTTGTACATTCGATCTTGGATATCTAGGATTCCAAAGGAGATCAAGGAGCCTTCAGTGGAGTTTCTGGTGCTTTTCCGAGTGAGTTTTGTTTTTGTCATCTTTTTCTTCTTTTTTTGTCACTTTTTGTTGTTTGAATTATCTAAGTGTTTTTTTGCTCATTTATTTTCATATTTGTTGGTGTTTTAATGCATATTAGCTTGTACAAGTGTTTTTGTGGGTCTTCTTTTTCCATTCACAAGTGTCACATTAGTTTTCTTATTTTCTCCTATTAGTGGTTGTCGTTGCATCATTTCTTCTTGCATGTTTATTTTTTGTTTTGAATGTTTATCTTCCCCACTTGTTTTTCATTGATCTATACATATTGTTACATCTGCAAGTTAACATGCACTATCACTTAGATATGCTAGTTTTCCACACTCTCACCTATAAGATATGCCCTTTCCTTGGCCAGTTTTCAACTTGTCTAGTTGTGCATTGTGTAAGTCTAGACAACAAGTTGATAGCTTGGCCTACAAGACTACCTAATGCATAGTACAAGTTGACCCAACTATGCATTGTGCAGTTCCAAATCTCAAGCCTCCCACCTTGGCTAATGAGACTGCATAATATGCAATATCTCCCACAACATGCACAGGATGGACTATGCATTATGTAGTCTCTAGCCTCAAGCTACATCACTCGTTACTGAGACTGTGCAATGTGTAGTTCCCATAGCTAGTATCCTTCCCTTCACTTCCAGAAATGCACAATTCTCTTCGTCAATTCACTAGATGGTTACTTGATCTTCCTTTGAATGTTGATTTGCTGAAGCTAATTTATTGTCTTCCATGACTGTTTTTTCTTTCCCCAGGTATTGCAAGTGTTGAGAACTTCCCTTCATCAATTATTTTTATCATGGCACCAAAGAGAACTACTTCAAAGGATACCACAAAGAGCAGCACCAAGGAGGGAGCTGAGAGTACAACGGTTTACTTGCTGGTATACTCAAACACTCAATTGTTTGTAGAGAAGGAACCAAATCTCATATGGCATAAGGTTAATGATATTTTCTCAACAAAGACCTTCGAAGTAGATCTATAAGACTGAAAGGTGTATGTCAATATTCAAAAGTTAGGGCTACATAGGATTCCATGTAGGTACCCAACATTCCCATGTGAATACGTTATTAGTTTGACACTATCTCACACAAATCGAAAGACTATGACTCTAGGAAGTATCAACAGATGCAGGTTGGCTTATTTTTTGGCAACAGATTATCACCTTATCTACCACTTTCCTGAGCCAGAATCACTCATGGATTCATAATTCTATACAAAGACCAGCCACTCGAGCACCAAGGAGATTGTGGAATTCTGTGTGAAATAACCATCAGAGTTTCGTCAGACACCCACCGACACATACAAGACAAAACCTCTTAGGAGGGTCTATCAATTCTTTATAATTTTATCTTATAGAATCTACAATCATTAGAGAACTGAGACCTTTCCTGAAGGGTGGGATTTCTTATTGAACCGGGTTCTGAATGAAGGTAAACCATTTGGCTTTTTAGGTTTGTTGGCTCAACAGTTGCGGATCTATGTGTCTAAATCCTTTAGTGCTCCCAAGGGTGGGCAAGCTAGATTTTATATGCCTACATATCTATTGGATGCAATATGTAGACACAATGCATTCTTTGGCATGAATTAGACTTGGATAGCATGGAAGCCTTCCGTGTATGTTTATTGCAAGTTGATTTTAGAGTGCATCCACATAGGAGTAATGGAGAAGTTAACTGATCACTTCCACATTCTTTTATACAAGGTGATATTTGAGGAAGATCAACCTTGCATATCACATGGGGAAATGGAAGCAGTATTGCATATAGAAGATTGGTTTGTCTCACTATATGGCACTTTCCTTAGAGTGTTTAGTAGACAAAAGTCATTACATCTTTTACCAAGGTATTCCATCGACAAGTTAGTCATGCAAGAAGATGCATATCATCTCTCACCATGGATGCCAGCAACATTGCAGATGAAGAAGAAAGCACCATGGCCAGCTCTTCCTATGCATACCAGATTGTACAAGATCAAGAACTTAAAGGTTACAGATACCAAAGGGAAAGCGATAGAAAAATTTTCATGCGGTACTCGAGACTTCAATCAGTACAATCCAAGGAATATTTACTAATACCATTGTTTAAGAATCCATTTTTAGTGGCTAAGTGGGACCTTTCACTTGTTAGAGGAGGATGTATGGATGAATTGTTATAATACCTCCATGTCTTGCTAGTGGATCATTTTAGTAAGAACTTCATAGATTTCTGCATAGTAGGGAGGCACTCTAGAGCCAACACTAGAATATGTGTGCAACCCAGTGCATGAAAAGTGAAAAAGGAAGGTTGTGCATAGTCCATGGGGAGAACAAAGTTGTGAGATGAAAAAATATCCAACCATTATGAAAACAACTTTAGCAGCAAAGAAGAATAGGAAATACAGGGTACAGGAAAAGGAACAAAAGCAAAGGGAAGAGTAGGCATAGAAGAGAAAAGAAGAAGACAAGAAGAAATGAGAAGAAGAATAAAGCTGAAGATCTGAAGCAATGGTAGAAGAAATAGTACAAAGGCAAGGTATAGATCTATAACCGAACCAACAATCAGAAGAGGAGAGGAAATAGGTGTAGGACAAAGAGCTTTCTCAAGAGATAGAGGATTTCATTGAAATTCAAAACATGGAGGAATTGGAGACACAAAACCAAAATGTTAACATAATGTGAAGTATACAGCAGGTAACCATTTAGTCTCGCCATCCTCCAGTAGAGCAATCTCCTAGCAAGGAAGAGGACATTATTCCTCTCGACGATGGTCTAGTGATGGATACGTATAATCTGACCTATGATGAGGTTTAGAAAAAGATTGTACAAGAAAGTAAGACACATTTTTTGGACAACCTCACATCTCCTCCATTCATCAGATATAGGGTGATCATGACTGACACTAGAAGAAATCCAAGTGTTACTGCCACAACGAATGTGGCCTTGTAAAGTGCTTCAAAGTCAAATACATATTATTTGTTAGTTGAGAAAAGGAAACTAGAAAATAACATGCAGGCTATTAGGGAAGAGGTTGAAAATATCTGAGTAGTAGCTCAGAACTTAGCTTCGACATAGGCCCATATGGAATAGATAAAGGCAACGATACTTGGTGAAGTACCAACATTTGGAAAGACCATGTGGAATCTTTATGATGAGCTTTTTACCATGCGTAAGGTAGTTGTCCACTTGGATGGCTTGATGCAACAGTGTAAATATTTTTTCAAAAATGGCAGCAATATATAAGTTGCCATCATCACCATGCTTGAATGATCAATGCAATACAAAAAGGCACTTCTTGACTTGTGAGATAAATTCATAAATAATAATAAATAACTTTTATTATTATTTATAAGTAACTATTAATAAAAATTAGTAAATATAATAGTATTTATAATATTTATTTATTACTAATTATCAATTATTATCACTATGACTTATTAGTTATTATTACTATAAAAATTATTATAAACCATCACTAATCATTATTATCTTAAATTATTATA
>APFE030699647.1:29336-77325 GCA_000404065.3 Pinus taeda | reverse complement strand
TTTATATTAACTTTTCATCTACCACAATTTCACTACAACCCATTCCCCTACAATTAACATGACCTCTACTAATGTGTCCTATAAAAGAATAATAAAACTTCCAACCCTTAGTATGATAATCATAGGAAATCTTCTACGAATTTATTTAGAGATGCTCTTAATGAAATCATAAAGCTTGAGAAAAGTAATATGTAAAAATATCTTATAATTAAGAAGAAAATAACCTATATAAATAGGAGGCGTGAGAATCTTCTTCAATTTTCTAAAGTTGAGCCTTGAAATGTTTGGAGGAATATTCTTGTTCGTAAAATGAAAGAAAAGAATTTGATCCGCTTAAAAAACTAGGATAGCTATCTTAAGAATATTTATGGTTCCTTTGATATCAATGACATATTCTCTATGGAATATGCGGAGTTTGATATTTAGTGACTCACTAATGGGAAAACTACTAATATGGAGGAATATTAAGCTAAAATTCTGAAAATGGGAAGGTCTGTCCTCATCCACAAAATCCTTAATTTGGAAGGTAAAACAAGGCTTTCCCATGCCCTTGATGCAAAGCCTTATTATCCCTACCGTTAAAATTGGGGTTAAAAATATCCCCTCTAACTATAGGACCATTATGATTAGCCACATTTCAACCAAACTTTATGGACTCCTTTTGGAAAAGAAGATTAGAATTTGGCATGAAAGCCATGGTAAAAGAGCTAAAGGGAATGTTGGATTTAGGAGACATAACTCAACTATAGACCATATTTTTACTCTTAGGATCGTTAAAGAGGAATGCCACAATAATAAAACTAATATCTTCTCTTGTTGTGTGGACTAGAAAATATTTCAACATAGTTCCTGTAACACCCTCCTCCCACATCTACCCAAACAACCATCTAGCCAGGGTAAACATGCAATGAGAGGCCACTTTGATAAGGTTCAACCTCCATGGTGACTTTAAGGAAATGGAATTGATGGAACATCAGATAGAGTCATCCAACATCATCCAAATAACCTCAAGGAGACAATTTAGCCACTCAGACTGCCTATCCCTCGGTCCCACTGCTATTTGGAGACTTGAGGGTAGGGTAACACTCCCTAGACACTACCTAGGTGAGTTAGTTTCAGGACTAACACTCCCTAGACACTGCCCAGGTGCTTTATAATGCTTCCCAGACACTTCCCATGTGAGTTAGTCTTAGCACTAATTCTATCATTCTGAGGTTTGAGCCACCTTTTTCGACCCAGATCCCAGGACACTGTCTAGAATGGGATGATCACTTAGAATTAGTAAGAATGCAAGGAAGCAATGACGCAAAAGCAATAATATGAACAAGGTCATCACCAAACCCCTAGTAGCCATGAAAAACATTTCGTCAAACATATTATCAACATGTAACCTACCGGTGTAAATAATAGAATTAAGTGTAGTGATCTCATACTTATCTAAGAATCGCTATGAACCATTGTTCCCTCATTACATTTGCTGAATTGTCCTTCATAAACTCATAAACACATTATCCATTCATATACAAGTAAAAAAATGTTGAGAGCCATACATAGTTACTATCATGAAATGTGCATATAACCAACATAATAGGAACATAAATACAATAAACATATTAGCCATCAAATCCATAAATACATCAGTACCTTTACACTTGAAAATCAAGGGAATGGATCTCTCATTAATTAACGCAATGAACCAATCCGATATGGGACTACCACGTTGCACCTGACCATAGAATGGCTGAGCCAAATCTCTCTTCAGCCATTCATCCCTGTGCCATATTCCAAGCATGAATGTGGGATATCATAGAACACATTAATCAAAACTCATTTAGGGCTTCCAGAGGCCATCCACCTCAACCCATCAAGCAGTGGTTCCACCTAACAGTTGGACATCACCAAAAATATCATCAAATTGGTCTCCATCCAAGCCTACTAGGGCTTCCAGAGCGTTTTTCCATCTAAGGCTTCCAAAACTAGTAACTTAACGCACAACTTATACAGGGCTTCCAGAGCGTTTCTTCAACCAAGGCTTCTAGAACTAGTAACTCAGCCCACAACTTATACAATGCTTCCTGAGAATTTGTCCAACCAAGGCTTCCAGGACTAGTAACTCAACCCACCAATGGATTCTAGAGAGTTTTTCCAACCAGGGCTTCTAGGACTAGTAACTCAACCGAAGCTATTACAATGCTTCCAGAGCATTTGTTCAACTAGGGCTTCTAGCACTAATAATTCAACCCAAGATGTTATAGGGCTTCCAGAGTGTCTTTTCAACCAAGGCTTCCAGGACTAAAACCTCAACCCAAGCTAAGGAAACATGAGAACCAACCAAAACAAAGTAGTGAAAGTAAACCCACAATCACGATGGCTATCTAGCAAATGGCAAGGCTAGGCAATCCACTATCAATTTCATCCATCCTCCATGCCAATGACAGATCATAACCAAGAAACCACATGCATGTGCCATGCATTCCAAAACTAGTGAATAAATCATACATGTAACTCGTTACCTGCAAGAAAAAATGATGTACCTACTAATGTCAATGCCCTCTTTCGCTTCCCTGCTCTTCCTTTTCCTTCTTACTCCAAGAATCACAGTATGCCATACTCTCCAAGAGTGCTCCAAGAGAGCTCTATGTAACCAAGAGTATGAGAGAAAGAGTGAATAATGGAAGAGCTCCAAATTTGAACTAACCAAGCACTCCCCACTGATCGTTAAAAGCCTTTTTATTAATGAGGCCTCTATTTTCTTCATTTCCATTATTTTCCTTCAATTTTCTCCTCACATGCAACATATGACCTTTAACCTTCCTTTTCTCCTAATTCCCATTATTTTCATAAATAAATGTGACAAAATACCTTTTTTCCACTTTAATGTCTTAGCCATTGCCTTTTCCAAATTCCTTAGCCATAAACAACCAAATGAACACACCCTAGGATGTCTTGCCCACCATTCAGCTTGGAATATGTGTCCCATCATTCATGGTATTTATATATTTTTACATGGAATTTTCACCGAGGCTATTATAGAACCCTACCCCTTGGGGGAACACCTTCCTCGGTGTTAAATGACACCTATAACCAACATGACTGGTGAAAATAAAACATACTGCCCATGGAGCTTTATAACATAGCTCATTGCAGTATTTACAATGAAAGACCTATTCAAAATAAAAATGTCATGACAACTTGACAACATACTGCATATTGGAGCTTTATAATATAGCTCATTATTGTATTGACAATAACCACATATACATATAGATATATGCACATTTTCTCAACTAGCAAGTAAAATAATATCATCCCTGCATTAGCAATAAGGGAGTCCAGAGGCTCAAATCTCCACTGTCAAAGTAATACTAGGATCCAAATCCTTCTTAGGAAGTTCAAAATCCATTTCAAATTCAAATCTACATCCGATGTGCAGCACTATAATCCCAAGCCACTTGTCCTCTCAGCGAACAGTTACCGTCTCATTATTCCCGGGGGCACTCCCAATGTGCATTTGATTCGATCTGGGAATTCTAGTGACCAAAACAAATCCATCTATGACCTTCCCTTCTCTGCTTCATTGTCCCTTGAGAATCCAGTCACCCCTTTTGAGTAGTCACTCACCTTCCAAGTTTCGTTGGCATCCCCATATTGGGAATTCCATCCCTTGGCAAGGCATCCTTGTGTCGAAAGATATAAAAATCAAGGCATATACCTGCCTCAACACATCATACTGGTCATAGCATGCTCATGGAAATCAATGAACACTATTGGGTACCAATGTCCAACAGTGGCCCTATTCCTAAAGTGCTTTACCAACATATTATTGCATGTTTCAATTCCTTTGTTGTTTCTACTAATTCTTGCAGTCGATTTCAATCATCCAATTGGGGATTTCATGCATTCCTATAGTAAGCACATACCTTCCATTAGATTCAAAATAAATTGAAATAAATTCACATCATACATCATTGGTAGCTCGTCAATAAGGTACATTTTCAATCTTGTTTGCCTCCTGTCACAACAAGTCAAACTAGCATATTTGACCAAATCAACATACATAAAGATATCTCATCAGGTTAGCTCAAACACAACCATCATAGATCAAATCATAAATCACATGTAATCATCGTAAACCAAAACCACAAATCACATATAATCATCATATACCATAGTTGTAAATCACATGCATAGTAAAACTAAAATAATTTTTTTATACTTATCCTTTCATCAATCCTTAGCTTCTACCTTCATCTTTTTTTCGTATGCACTTCAGATCAGTTGCTACACTCAACAAACACTCAGTTCCTTCTCCTCAACCATGTTCATAGACACATAGTGTGCATCACACACATATAACCACATGACATAGCACACCCTGCAATACATGCATCTACACCTGACATACAACACATACACCTACACCCAGTGTATACAATACAATGCATCCATCTATACCCAATGTGAAATACCACCCAATGCATGTACCTACAAAAAGTACTACACAACAAGTACATATGCAAAATAGCATGACTGCATGATGCATATACATAATACCACATGCCCATAACAAAACATCAATGACATGCACACAATACCACATGTACACCAGTACCATATGTACAACATGGATTGAGTACTACCTACACACTGCACCACCTATACACTGCACCAACTGCACAACATGTTCACAACATCACATGTACACGGCATCACTTGCACAATGTGTACATAATGCCCCATGTAGACTACACCATTGTACAACATGTACACAATACCACATCTACATAGCACCACACACACAATGTGTACACGACACCATATGTACATAGCATCACATGAATGATATGTAAACAACATTGTATGTTCATAGCACCCTATGTAAAACACGTACATGACACCACATTCTCAAAGCACCACTTGCACAATCATGCACACAAAACCATATGTACATAGCACAATATCTACAACATGCACGCAACACCAAGTGTACATAACACTGCATATCCAACATGTACATAGCATCATCCGTACAAAGCACTGCATATCCAACATGCACAGAGCACCATATGCACACACACCGCATATGCATCATGAAGATAGTACAATATGTATACAAAACCCCATCTGAAATATGCAGACAAACCTATTTGTACCATCCTATACATAACATTGCGAAACGAAATGTACACAGACGATATATACATAACACTGCATGTGCACACATCATATATGAAACATGTATAACATATACAATATATGCACAATAGTAGTACCACACATCGAAAATCACACTATGCTTACCAAGAAACCTTGCTTCTGGTATCTCATCCATGCTTATCGTAGCATTTCACAAACCACACTGCTTTCACTTTGCTGATGTATCCTTCAAAATTACCTGTCATAACATAAACATAGTCACAGTATAAGTATACAATATCAAATCATATCCGCATCATGCTGACGTCGTATATTTGTTGTGACTACTCTTCCCAATTGATTCCTTGTAAGACTAGGAACCTCTTCATGTTGTTCCCTTGCATAAGAAATCATTCCTCCACGAGGATGATCCCTGACAACCCTGTGAGACAATAACATAGATACATAGATACATACATATATAATCATTAGCTTAAAACAATCATCATCCTATCAAAAAACAACATATATAAATACATACATGTATACATATATAAACATCAACATAATCATGATCATAACAAAATTTCCAGATAACACACAATCTAGGTTAAGAGTAATTCCTTTGTTCATGCAACACATGTGCAACATTGAGGAAAACAGTTCCTAACATAGCCAAGGAATATTACACCTCAAATCCATTTACTTTACCTTTTCATGTTACCTTTCTCATGAATATACTATTACAGACCATTTACGATAATGGACCCATCTAGTCTAACTCACTATCATAGCCTTACCTTTCATTGTGCTTACTCATGCACCGAGCTTCATCTGAATCTTACATTACCTTTTGGGTACCACACAGATCTCCTCGAGCTCCATCAACCTTCCTCTTTCCCAACCAATTCCCTAGACTCAAAACATAAAAGGCAAGACAATAAACAAACAAGAAGAAGACCATAAAAACCAATAACGACATGACTCTGTAAACAAATTGGCATAGCTATGCACCAGACACAATCAAAATTTAAGCTCAAGCTCGACAATCGCAAAAGACCAAAAGCACAAGATTGAAAACAAACACCCTGACTCAATCCCCATGGTCCCAAGGAAAACTCAACCTGAGTCTTCTTCAAGATTTCATGGCAATTTCCTTTGCCATGCAATCCCTTGCATCATATTGCCATAAACACATAATTGTAAGTGCATATATAACATAACAATACACTAGTTACCTTATCTTCTTGTTCCAAGCATATTGCTTACAATTGAACACATCTACGCTGTCTCTCAAGGAACTCTAATCCTTTGATAGATCCACCTATAGCTAAATATTAGCTAATATACTTGTCAAGTGCATGTTCATTAATATAGCACATATCTACATAATGTCAGACAAAATCAAGGTTAAGAAGACTTCCTGTGTGCAAAGCACTCATTCGTTCGAAATTAGGGTTTCTAAACATAACCAAAGGAATCCTTGCCTAATTCCTTTCTTTTACCTTTTTACCTTGTTGGAATCAAGGCTTACTATATGTTGTCACACCACCGAACTGTTATTTATATAGACACATCAACTATTACCTTGTCAGGCTAATACCGACATGTTTCCTGCAACTGCTCACACATACCAACCACATGTTCCAAATATGAAGACAATCATATTTATCAATTTGAAATCAACTTTTATGAACAATCATGTCATAATCCATAATCATTAGACATAATGCTACAAATATCAACTACATTCAAGTACATATCAACTATCTCAACACATACATGTTAGTACAATCATCTTAAAACAAAATCATTTGAACACATACTCATATTAAGCAATTCAACAATCATTCAACCACTTGCAAACATACCATGTTAAATAAATCAACTATGCACCAAACACTCAAACACCAAATAGACGTCATAATCAAGAATAAAGCACCAAGTATACTACATAAGAAACCTCGTACCTTAGTGTACCTCGAGGGAGGCTATCTTGTATGTACAATCAATCTAGGTTAGCATGATACAACTTCACAACATATCAATTTAAACATAAATCATGATATCCATAATAGTAACTAACTAACATGTTCAGATCATAAGTTCATAAGAATTTTTCGTTCATGCATAACAATCATATATGTATGATCAGTCTAGATTAGTATGCCACCATATTAGAAATATGTTGACCCATACCTAAATATTACAACCATGACCATTTGCATAGATCAAACCAGGTTAACACAATACATATAACATCAAGATCTTCATTGCGATGAGCATAACCATCATGCATATGACAAATCCAGATTAAAACATCCAGATCTCAATGAAATAAACCTAATCATCAATTTAATGGCATATAACAACAATAAGAATTTCATATGGTCACATGTTACTATCATTCATGACTATCTGACACGTGCATATAAATATACTAATCAACTATCATATATCATGTGTGTAACCATAACATCGAAAGACATGTACATAAACCTAATGTATATAACCCTAATGCATATAACAATTCATTGACTAATATACCTGGATGTCGAGCATACATTACTTGTATGATGATGTGGTCTTACCCAAAAGTCCAATGCTGCAACCTCATTATGATGATATGCATCTCCTTCTCTATCTCAGCCCAAACATTAGCATCATAACAACCAATACCATCATGATAACCTAAATTGCATAAATTGACTTCACAAGGCATGTTTGACCTACTATACATGCATAATCATAACCAAGACCATACATGCATAACAACTACATATACACACATATCAAATGCATACCGAACCATATACACATCATTATAGCTAGAGTATAGTCATCAATGCATGACAATATCAACCACACAAGCCATGACCTCATGCATGACAACAACAACCACATCACGTGCACTTGATAACATGTCAACACTGACGTGCATAACAATCCATAATCAATCATACAAACATGACAAAATACTCCATGAAAACACCTTAAACCTTCACATGGCTACATCACTACAACCATGATCAAAACCATGCAAGGGAAACAAGCATATGGACTACAACACAAGAGACACACATGAAACCGACATGAATGGATGAAAAATACACAATCTGAGGAGAGTGAAACCATTCTTTGATACCACTCTGTAATTCCCTCCTCCCACATCTACCCTAGCAACTTGCCAATTGGGGTAAACATGTGAGGAGAGGCCACTATGATAAGATTCAACCTCCTTGGTGACTTTAAGGAAATGGAATTAATGTAACATCACATACAGTCATCCAACATCATCCAAATAACCTTAAGCAGAGAAGTTAGCCACTTAGACTGCCTATCCCTGGGTCCCACTGCTGATCTAGGTGGATATGGTGTCCACCTACAAATTCCACTTGGACCCCCACCATTGTTTCTTTTAGTTTTTCAATTTTCTTAATTGTAGCACAATTTACTATTTTTAGCAGTTTTTCAGGTCCTCAACTTTCGGAGCCATTTTGAGGCCCAAAATGACATCTTTTGGGAAGTTTGGGAGCAACATTAGCTAATGCATTGATGTTGCTCTTCCCAAAGTTGTATTCCTCAGATAGATCTTTCTAATGAGATATTGTGTGTGTCAAATGGAGATCATATGCCAAAGTTATGACCCTGGGAAGTTGATGTACCAATTTACCCAAAACAGGGCCCATAGTTTGGCGCTTCATCTCCTAGGGTTAGGTTTTTGGATGTTTACGGTATTCTGTTGTTTATCAATAATAAATAGGCCTCTGAGCCTCACTGTAAGGCAGTTCAGAGGCATGTAGCTGCTACATCTCTTCTCAGAGATAAGCTACCATCGCCCTATGTAGTTTATTTCCATTTATGTTTGTAAGCATATTTCAGGATTTTACAGTAATGAAATGAAGTATTATTTCTACTGCATCTCTATATGTATGGTTATATCTGTAATTTGTTGTGTCCCTATTTAAATTTAGATCAATGGTATCAGAGCCATCTACTCTTTCTCTGTCTTTCGTTGCATGTCCCCAATGTGGTCGGGATATAAGGATTTAGGGCTTGAACCGGTCGAGCGTTTGCAAGCCTAGCCTCCCAAATCTCGATGACCTCCCATGGTGGATGAAAATAAATACGAGGGGGTAGGAGATCCTATCAAAAGCTTGCTCGAAGAGGCCCTCAAGTGACAAATGAATGCGATGATGGACAACTTTGCCCAAATCCTTCAGTGGCTACCCAGGGGCGACACATCTACTTCTAGAAGCTACTCTAGAAGTGCCACAACCTTTAAGGTACAAGTTAACTTTGACATTCCCATATTTGAGGGTCAGATAGATGCAAATGTTGTAGATAAATGGTTAAATCCGCTAGAAGGGTATTTTTCTGTTCATGATTTTTCTAACTGGGAAAAGATTACTTTTGCTCTTTTAAAAGTTGCCCCCCATGTCAAGGAATAGTGGGAAACATACTACAAACAGAAGGATGAAAGTATGGCCTCACTATTTTCAGCCGCACCCACTTGGAATTCATTCTGGGCTGCCATCAAGGAGCCGTACTATCTTGTTGGAAGCTATGGGGATCAATACATAAAGTGGAGCACGTTGCAGTAGGGAAAGGATCAAGACGTGCTAGAGTTTACCAATATGTTGCATACCTTTTGCACAATTTTGGGTATCAAGGATTCAGAGCAGCAATTGGTACTCAAATACCATGACTACCTGCACTGGTACATCCAAGGCCAAATAGAATTCCTCAACATCTGCTCACTCGGTACGACATACTTATACGCCATCAAGATTGAGCAAAAGTTTAAACACAAGAAGAGAGACATTGGATCTACAAATCCGAAGCAAGGGAAAGGTGCCCACAAATAGCAGAAAAAAGGACAAATCCAAGGCAGGGCAGCCCAAGACAACCTACCAAATCTACAAGCAAAGAATAGCACTGCAAAGCAGAAAAAGGACACGGGAAAGTGGTGTGAGTTTCACAAGAGCTCCACTCATAACACAAGTGAGTGTCGGGCCAAGCAGTCACTCGTGGCCAAGCTAAAGGTTTTAGAATTAGATGCATGTTCTGACTCTGAGTAAGAACCCAAAAAGGGGAATGACAAAGGGAATCAGATTATCAATGTGGATCCCAATGCCACCATTTCCACCACGAAGATCTAGAATGAGGAACCCAAAGATCCAGAGGAGAAGGAGTGCCTTTTCCACTCTGAAATGTGGGTAAAGGTCTCCCCGCTATAGTTCACTATTGATAGCGGGAGCCACAAGAACCTCATTTTGGCAGAGGTCATGAAGTGGTTGGTACTACCAACCATAACACATCCACAACCGTACACCATTGAGTGGCTTCACCAAGGATGGGATCTTCGCGTGAGCCAGTAGCTTTGCCTTCCATACAACATCAAGCCGTTCACGGATGAGGTATTATGTGACGTTGCTCCCCTTGATGTTTGAGATGTATTATTAGCCCAACCATACTTGTGGAAGAAACATGATGTGTATGAATTAAGGCCTCATGCTGTTATTGTTACTTTGGGAAATAAGTTGTACAAGATACTGAAGGTAGCACCACCTACCGCCATCTCTTTGGCTACTACAAAACAATGTAGTAAGCTCATTTCCAAAACCAAGAAATTTTTTTTCTTGATGATATGCCCTTAAGGAAAGAAGAATATGGTGGCCATGACCTCCAAATAGGGGACCTCCACATGGCAACTACAGATGGACAAGGTCATGGAGGAGTACGAGGACATCTTCACCTTCGCTGTAGGGGTTCCTCTGCACTATCAAGTCAAGCACTCCATCGATCTCACCCTAGGTGTGCTGCTACCCAATGGACCAACCTATCGGTGCTTCATTTTGGATAATGATGAAATCAAGAGGTAGATTCAGGAGCTGCTACAGAAAGGTCACATCCATCCAAGTTTATCTCCTTGTGGGAGCTCGATCGTGTTGGTACAGAAGAAGGATGGGACTTGGAGACTTTGTATTGACTATCGAGCACTGAACAAGATCACTACCTATAATAGGTAACTAACCCCATGAACTGATGAAATCTTGGACCAACTGAAGTGGGAAACATATTTCAGCAAGACGGATTTGAAGTCAGGATATCACCAGGTACCAAATGAACCCTCTGATGTGTGGAAGATTTCCTTGAAAGCCAAGGAGGGCCTTTTCGAATGGTTGGTTATGCCTTTCGGGTTGATGAATGCTCCTACAACCTTCATGAGGCTAATGGATGACATATTGCAGCCATTCTCCAATTCATTTATAGTGGTATACTTGGATGACATCCTGATCTTTAGCCATAGTTGGGAAGAGCACCTCCACCACATCCGATAGGTTCTCCAAACACTGTGGCAACACAAGTTATGTGCCAATTTGGAGAAATACACTTTTGGCATGACCTAGGTTCAGTATCTAAGATACATTATTGATGAATGGGGGGTGCATGTGGGTCCAAGCAAGATCCAAGTCATTCAGGATTGGCCATATCCAACCATTCTAATAGAGCTTTGCAACTTTTTGGGTCTTTCCAACTTCTACTGTAGGTTCGTGTTGGGATTTTCTCATATGACTTGGCCCTTGAGTCAAGTAACCAAGGGAGGAGAAAAAGAAAAATTATTCTGGTCTGAATCTCAACATAAGCCATTCACATAGTTGAAACATCACATTTGCTCGGCACCAGTGCTCATGTTGGCTTAGTGGGGACTGACCCAGGTTCAAAAGTGATTTAGCCAAGTAAATCCTGGTACTACTGGCCCTGTTGGCAACAGTCTGCAGAGCATAGACTGAGCTCTCACTCAAAGTAGTATGGGAGGGTGCTGGAACCAGGTTTCCACATGCTAGAGATGTCTAATATGTGGTGATAGGGAAACCATCCAGCCTCAGTGCTTACTGGGCTATGTGCACCAATAGGTGCATTGCGTTCTGTGTTACTTCCTCTGCATAACTCTAACCGTAGCATGACCCATGTTGATTATCCAAGTCTTCCTTAATTAGGTTTTGTTTTCTTAATTACTTTGAATATTTTCATACACAGGCATTTAGACAAGTGTTTATCAAGTGCGCATATATAAATAAATAGATAACCCTTAATACATAATATCAAAAATATAGATCCATGACCAAATGCACAATATTCCGAATCCAACTTCTCTTTATTAATGATCATTTCAAGTTCAGTTCAAGTACATATCTGACTCTTCCCTACACACTCAGCTATAGGGGTCCGCGTGCTTAGCTGTCGACTCTACTAGGCCTCTGCGCACTCAGCTACAGAGCCCCTTCCTACTACTACAACCCAATACAGATCAAATCCACTTCTATTCTCTAACCATGCCTTCACATCTATCTACTTCCTTCTTCGAAAGAAAGACTTCCTTTACACTTAGAGCCTTGCTCTATTTATACAATCCCATGGTCTGCGGACCATGGGTAAGCTGACACAACTTTACATTATTTTACAATTCTTAGAGCGGATAAACCTATGACTCATCCTAGACTTTCGCGCTCCATGCTCGTACTTCACGGAGTCTTTACATGACATTGACAAAAATTGGGGCTTTATGCCCCAAAACATGCTACGGGGGGGTCCATTGCCTAACAGGCCCCCAACACAATCATCATGAATCATCTCGAGTCACTATGGAGTGATCCTCACGTAGAGCCCTCCAACTATGTTTGGGTTGTGCGAAGGTCCACAATGCACTTCTCTGTTGTCTGCTAGATCTGATCTACTCGTTCGGTTGAATACTGACTGTCAGGGACAAATCCTTGTCTTAAAGCATGCATTACTTTCATCTGTGCAAGCTTTCTTGCAATGTCAGAGGTGATGAAGAAGGCCTGATCAATCCAAGGTTGGACGCATGCTTTAAGTACTACCTCTTTTTAGCGTGCTGCATCCACTTGCTCCTTCAATGCCTTTGCCTGTTGTACCTTCACAAGCCACTAGGTTAGGACTACTATTTGCTCCATCCCACAGACACTATCATATTGAGTTTGAAGTTCACGCGCCTTTGTTTCCAAGTGCTGTATGGTGGGGTCCTCCTGTAACGAAGTGAGGACTCCAAAGGATTCTTCTAACATAGTGGTACAGGTCTACACTATCTATCCTATTTCCTCCAGCCCCTTTTGGATAGTGCCAGCACGTTGTTCCCAAACTTTTGGGGGCGTGGATGACTGCGTCTTTAATCATAGTTCAATAATCTGAAGGTTGAGGTCTAGCTGGATCCTTGTTGCTTCCTACTTTTCCTTCTAGAATCCACTGGCGAATTTGTGAATCCGTACTCCTCTTGGTAGGTCTATCACAATTTCTAGCTCTCGGACATGGCCACATGCTTCCTTTACTATCTATTCCAGCTGCTGATTCTACACCCGTGCTTCATCACATTGTAGGCTAAGCTGCTCGATGTTGATTCACTGTTCACTGAGCATTTGCATTGCACATCCTTCCCTAACACAGAGTTCTACTATCGCTTCATCCTCCACCTGGTATAATATATCCCGCGGAAGGGAACCCAAGTTTAGGCTGAGTCCCTTGAGCTAGCCCACTATGGCTCTATCCTCTGTGTTGTTTGGGGTTAGTGCTCCTTCTAGCAGCACGATGGTGTTAGCCATTTTGGCCCACAACAATTTCTCTATTACCGATGTACCTGTGGCACCGTAGGTAATGACCATTCCTTCTTATGGGGGCCACATCTTAAGTCCCTGCAGTTGTGCCTTGAGGACCCCCAACACAGTTTGTTGCTCCGTCATTTCTTCTTGGAGCGCATCCTTGGTTACCTCATGAACTATGTTGCCGATGTTGTATGGGTCACTCTTTGTCAGTGTAATAGTCTCGCCATCGAGTTTGGAAGCCTTGGTCTTCTTTCTAGGACCTGTTCATTCCATATGGCCTGGTGATTTCAGTTGTGTAGATGTTGTGCTTGGGTATGCGCCTTTCGTAGTGTCATCTAACCCCTATCCTGTGGTCAAGTCTAGGTGTCTTTCCTCCTCCGCCATGGTGACCCCAGTTGCCAGTGGTGCTATTGTTTTTCAGTGGCCTTGGTTTATTCTGCGGCAGCCTTCACTACCTCGCTGGAGGTCCTTACCTCGTCGGGACACTACTTATTACGTTTTTGCTGTGCCAGCAACTTGGTGACATCCTTCTGTTTTTGTATCACTCTCTCATCATGTGCCACTAGATTCAGGGCACACCACTTGGGGGGCCATGAGTTGAGCACAGTGAACATGGCGTCATCGATTGCGATGAAGAGCAGTTTGGTCTAGTTCTACTCCAGATCCTTCTGCGCCTTGATATACAAATTGTGCATATCTGCCTTAAAGTTTGCAAAGATCCGGAGACTGTCGTACAACGTGGGGGATAGGTAGGGCCTTTTGTTGATCCACATATGAATGCTTGCCTCCATTAGTATCCAAAAGATCTTGATCTCGCAGATTCTCGTGGTGTCCTTTGTTGCCTAGAGCGATGCATATTTTGCTGCCTCTGGCAAGTACTGTTCAAGAGGAGGAAATTGATTATCTTCAGGGGATTCCCCTTTAACCAACAAGATGGATAAGAGCAACCATGTGTAGTGGAATGTCTTACCCTACTCCTACGCCTCCTTGTTGAGGAATTGCACCCAGTTGAACTATACCCCTTCATCACTCTTGCTGCTAGCAGCTGGGTGGCTACGCGCACCCCTTTTTCTTAAATGCTATTAATTACATAGCCCCTCTGCTTTTTCTCCAACTTGTATTTCTTTTGCATGGCCTCTACAAGCACCAAATCTCCACTTTTTCCAGCTATGTTTACGCGGTCCCTTCCCATACAGGCAAGCTAACAAATCTTGTGAATAAGCTCCACCATGATGGGAATAGGGTCCTCCAGCCACCAGTACCCATCATGCACCAGGAAAAGCAGTTTCCTGATGACAAAGATCGTGATTGGTGCTCAGTGAAAGTGTGGAATCCATAGAAGGTGGACCCTGACCTCTTCCACACTGCGTAGCCATTTTTGTGGCTCTATTGCTATAACCAACCCCTCCTTGCTCTATTTCATGAGTTGTCTAGTGTCCAAATCTGGGAAATTTTCGTTATCCACGAGGTCCCAATCTTCAAATTACATTGTGGGCATGCGACACAAAGCTAAACCTTCAAACAGAATTCCCTCTGGGAGGTTTAGAGTGTGTTGTTAATGACATCCAAATCTTTGGGTACTTTTACTCTCCCTTTCTGTGGAGGGACATACTTTGGCAGTTTTGCTGTAGAGCACACTAGATGAATGTCTTCCTCCATTTCTTCACCTGCCTCGATGTCTTCTACAAACACCTGGAGATCCTCCTCCTCGTCATCTGTCTCAAGATTAACAACCTTGCCCTTGTCTTCCATAGACATTTTACCAAACTGCGGATTCCACAGAGACATATAGACCAGTCTAGTTGCATGTGCATCCTTTTTGGGCCTTGGTGTTCGAGGTTATTTTGGAATTTCTGGTGTATCCCACACCAGCAGTGTAGGGCTCTGCTCGGTTCCCTTGGTTGTGGACATCATTTTGTTCAGGAAGTCCTACATCTCCTTCGGTAACGTCTCAAACACTGAACTTTCTCTCACAACCTCTAAATTCTTAGGGTCCATACTTAATTGATAATGCAACAACTGAATTCTCAAGATGCCAAGGGTTGTTTGATGGATAACCACCGGTGATTTATAGGCCCTTTTGAATTCAAATTCGACCCTTCCCCACTTATTCGGCTTATTGATGCAATATTGGCAGCAGATCATCCCAAATCTAGTTCTTACTTTGTGTCTTAATTGCCCGCCACCCACTTCTCGTTGCCTTAAATTGGATGTCTTGTCATGAACAATGACACCAACAGTCACTTCCCAGCCTACCCATGTGGTAGTGCATTCCCCTATGCACAGGCGCGTCCCTTGTGGCATACTGATCCAACGCACAACCTCCTTGTCATGCAGCTCCCCGACAGACTCTTTTATAGTCCTACACTCTCTTTCAATTGCTTGGAGCACTGAGACTATGCTTCCTACAGACAGTCAAGTGGTCGCACCACCTATGCGAAGCTTCAATTTACCTTCCAGCCCAGTCCGCGGGCACTCCTCAATCACCCTCGTGGTAGTTAGTGCCTCACATTCTTTCTTGTGCGGTGCACTCCCCTGGTTACTTTGCTTGGTAAGGTGCAGTCACAGCCATGGTAGTAGAGGCAAAAATTCTCGGCAGAAATTTTCTAATCCAGTAGTATTGCTGACCATATCTTGTCTTGTCATTCTCAGTTTTGCAGCGCAACTTTCTGGCACAATTTCATTTTCTAGTTTGTTGATTTATGTGTCCATTGACATTCTCTTCCTCATCTGCCATACCCAATCTTCTTCGAGTTTGCGAAGTTTAAGGTCCCCTCGCTGGATGGCTTTCCGACTTTGCAGATGATCGTCCTCGCACGACTACATATTTCCTTCGTCCTAGACCTCACGTACAGTCTCAACCATGGGAGCTACTACAAGAGGGTTCCTTCCTTCCAAAAATATGGCCTTGACTCTCCTCTTCAACTTTGGAATCATCTCCATGCTCAGGTTTTTGTACATGGCTCTACAGGCCCATCAGACCGCTAGTATGCGCAGGTCCCAATCATATCATCTCACCTGGTGAACTTTGTTCAGGATCCCGCACACCTTCTGGAATGCTTCTGCGTGGAACATTTGTGGTGTGTGTCATCTTTCCTACTCTTGCGTCGCATTCCAATTCTCGATCTTGAGTTTGGTTGTGTGTGTGGATGCTTATGCCCATCGAGGCAGGTGGGCACACAAGCTGCTCCACCCTGGCTGATCGACTCTTGTTCGAGGCTGGGGGTTTGCAAACTATAGGCGTATCATCCTTCTACATCCGCGACAATCCTTAAACTTGCCCCTATGTGTACTCCATCATAGTGCGTGTGTTGCATGCAGTGCCCATTTGAATGCATCAAACTGCTGTTGTTCTGGTACCGTGCTTTCAAATTTTCTCAATAATTCCTCGACCACTATTAATCCATTGTATGTCGGTAGCTCTCGTGCCATTGTTGTCATGCAACACAGAGATCTAATCATCACATTTCAGTTCAGGGTTGTCACTTCGTTTAAGCGATTCTGCTAGAGCTCTACTTCTTCATCTGAATCTGAAGTGCAGGAGCTTTCGCACTCTGAGGAGATTCTCCCATCTGTAGTCAAATTCACCCAATCCTGGTCTCATGCCATTATCTTATAAATACAATCTAACTCATTGTCACACACTAGTTCAGTGTAACATGCTCCTTTGGCTGGGTCTAGTGGGACTACTACGTGTACTGACTTCTTCTCGAATATCATCTTCTACTTCTTCAGGTTGATGACTTCATTCATATCAATAGCCCAATATATTCCTAACAATGCGGGAGAAGGATTGTTGTCATTGAAAATCTCTGTCACTTCAAAATCCATCGATGTGCTCCCACCTTCAATATCAACTGTTACCCCTTGCAACCTCCCCATAGGCAAAATCTTCTATTGGTTCATGATTTGTAATTGAATAGGGGACCATTGTAACAAGGGTCTGCCCATGCATTCCCATGTTTGCTTCGGTAATACATTTGCATTTGAACCCAGATCTAGGATTACCTCATCCATTTCATACTCACCAATCTGCGCAGTCAATCTCATTTCCTTCCCAATGTGCAATGCATGCTTCCCTAATTTCCAGACTACGTGAGGTTCTCCTAAACCCATCCATTTGGTGATCAACTACTCTAGTCCCTTAACTACCTTGCTGTCGAACAACAGTTTCATGCATGTCCCCAGAAAGGTAGTAAGCATTGAAGGATCCATTCCTGGCTCTAGTTGATCCTTACTACTTGAATTGGAGGCCTCCATGAAGCTCTACTTAGCTTCCATGAACGTCTCCTCTGCACGTTTTAATTCAAACTCAAGTTCCTTCATAGGATCCTTGTGAAACCATGTATTTTCTTTTGGCTACTTCCACTTATTCTCTTCCATGGTCGCACCACTTCTGAGCATCATGTTTACATTCAAGTCTTCCTCGTGTAGTTCAGATCTCATCATTTATATATTCTGAGTTAGACGAGGTTGGAATACACCATTTTCATGCATTTGTGTGATCAACGTAGGATAGTCTATTGTTTCATGATCAAACTGGGCATAATACAAATAGGATACCCTTGTCAAGTTGGTACAATTGCGGGCATAGTGCCCTGGTTCTTCGTAATTATAACAAATTAACTATCTGTAGCCCCTTTCTGGTCCCATTCCTCCTCATCCTCGACCTCATCCCTGAATCCAGCGCATGCCATCCCTGCAACTGGGTCGAGGTCTCACATTTTTGTCTGCATCCTATATGCTGGGGTTTGACCCATCATTAGCTTGTAGTTATGACAAGTGCGCTTGTTGTGGCCTACCAACCTGCAAAAAATTACAAAACAACTGTTGCGGAGTCTGTGTATACTTCTGCAACAAATGACAATTATCTGTCGTGTGTTTTCCTCTTATTTGACAGATCGTGCACCATAATGTGGGTGTCACACTCAGCCGTGCCTATGCCTCTAGTCTCAATGGCATTGGCCCCCTCTAGCCAAATAGTTTGTGAACAATGGAGAGTGATCCTTGTCATGACCTTGGCCTTTACATTTTACGCACCGTACCTCCTCGCGCACCTCTAGCCACGGTGCCCTATCCTACTTCAAAATTTGCATTTCTAGGCATAGATTTTGTTGTTGCACATGGATTTGTTGAACTCCCAACCCAGGGTCTTGTATCGGGGTCTCATGCAACCTCATGGCCATTTCCAATGCTTTGTCCTAGGTGGAAAGTTTCTGTTGTGATAGCACCATCCTCAAGTGTAGTTTCAGAGTTACCACAAACCATGCATGATGTTGTGCATCTGTTAGCATCATATTGGCCTCTTGGATCATACTCTTCAGTATTTGGTAAAGATCCCAGGGGGTCTCGCCTATAAGCGTCACGATCTCTTGAAACTCGATGGTTGACTGTGTCTTTGATTTCGACCGGTTAAATTCTCTATTTAGTACATTCTGGATCTTTGCTATCCCTACGTTTGCGTGGTTGTTAGAGTGCTCAATATTCTATTTCAATGCGCGATCTTGTAGCACACCAATGTAGCCTTCTTAATATTGTTGTCCATGACACCTTGCGCTTCCCATACTACTCTTACCATGAACCAGAATTGGTCCGGATCTCCATTCCCTACCCTTATGAACACTAGTAGTTTGATCGTGTTCGCCATACTGAACTATGGAGGTGGTGGAGGTAGAGTGGGTGGAGAAGGAGGTGAGCGAGGTTACGTGGGTGGTGGTGTGGGTGGAGGTGGTAACTGTGGAATACGCTGCCTTATCAAACTGACTGCACTTCTCGTAGAGACTTTACCGAGCTCTTCCTTGTTCTCTCGCAAAGGTGAGATTAAGGGACTGCTTCCTAATTCTTCACTGCTTTTGTAGATCTTTATACTTCGCGTTGTCCCAAAAATTAACGTATTCTCATGACCCTCTTTTCACACAATAGCATCTTAATCCATGTATTTAAAGACTTGATATACTTACTGTTGAAAAATGTGCAACAAGAAATACTAAATTTAGAAAGTTCTAAAAATAGAATGTCTAACAATAGAAGTTTGGCCAATAAGCATCTTGTCCACCTTCGGTAAGAGGTGAAACTACTAAAAATAGAAACTTCTAAAAATAGCATTTCTGGGTCCCTACCTATTTTTAGCAGTCCCTATTCTAACTATAGGAAGAAAAAACAAATTTGGCCTTACCAACAGTTTAAAATATTAATTAATTAATCTCCATGAGTTAGTTAGTTATGGAAAATTAAACTTGAAGTCTTTTTGAGATCATGCAATTATTTTCTCTCTTGATTTAGGAATTTATGACTTGATTAAAGGAGATAAGATTCAGTTCTATATTGGGAGGATCAATTGACTTAGTCTAACGTAGTCAAGTTCAATTAGAATAATTTAACAAGTTGTTAAATTAAGGAGATATAGTTTGTTGATACCTACATGCATGTGACAACTATTATTTTCATATAACTGAGTATTCTCTCATGAATAATTGATGCATGGCAGTTTAGACAAAGACCCAGTTGAGATTAGATGAGGGACATTGTACTATCAGATGCTAAGATATTTCTAGTAAGTATTACTTGCATGGGGAAGGAATCTATTTTCTTCTATGACTACGTAGTTGGACCTGAAGTGACAACAGGTATGATTAGGCCAACTTATAGCGTATATATTGAGGCCTAGGTAGTCCATGATTTTCATCATCAGAGTACAGAGAGAGTAGGATAGCTTTTGAGATGATTCTTTTCATATGTTATTGAGGATTTCCACTTGATTGATACTACAAAGAGGGGGCTTTAGGCTAGTGCTTTCCCCAAGTTATATCTTTTTTGTTATGGATGATTAATTCTCATTCTCAATTATATCTGTTCATGCTTGATGTTGCTCACGTTTGATTAAGCTTTCACAAAGTTTATGGTAGATGTATATCTAGTATTATGCTTTAGGACATCGTATATATTGGTTTGATCTGTAGGTGAAATTTCTACATGATATCAGTGAGCTAGCTCATTTGTAGAGAAAATTCTACATGGTATCAAAATACAGGTGAGCAAGGAAGAACAATATATTAGAGGAGATTTCAAAGTTTTGAGTTTTGGGCCGAGAGTTTGCAAAGAAGATCTAAAAATTTTTGTACAATTTTTTCAGAAACAAATAGAATATTTGGATTCCTTATGGAAACATACCCAAAATCAAAAAAAAAAATCGGCTGAATCGGAGTTCGGATGAGGGAGATATCGTTGATTTAAAGTCAACTCTTTTTCTAGAAAATTTCATGCTGGCGGGAAAGTGGAAATAGATTGGTGTGATAGCCAAGAAATTGTATGCACTTGAGTTACAAGATGCATTCAAAGCCTTGAGGAGCAAGGCAAAGGTTACATACTTGGTGGTTGAGAGGCAGAGTAAATTACCTCTCAACATGCAACACCAGAAGAAGTCTCAGGCAATTCTGGAGGATCCACGATTGGTGCAACAACTTCAAGAGGTTGTTGAGCAGCCACAACTAGAGAAGCTAAGAGGAGATCAAGTAGAGACATCTACTCATGTAGAGACCTCTAGTAGGGGGAAACTTCGAGCCAAGTGGGCAGAGGGATCAAATGCAGCCATACCTCCAAGTAGGAGGTGGGGCGATATAAAGTGATCATCCCAAGGAGGAGGGGCAAGATCCTTGAGGTACCCAAACTCTTGGATGAGACCTTGCTATAGGAGCCCCAATGTGGAGTGGTAGGAACTGACTGATTGGGTAGAGATAGATGTGGATGGAGTGGTAGATAGAGCTACAGTGCAGGGAATCCTACTACAACACAAAGAATGCAAGCTGCAGCAATGCGAGAGGCACAAATGTGTTGCATAGTGCAGGGTAGCACAGAAAAGGGTGCAATGGTGTGAGATGCATGGAGATGTTGCAATAACACAGAGGTTAGAGAGGGAGCACTTGTCAGCAGTAGGTAGAGCTTCAACATCAGAGTATGTTTCTAGCCGAACAGAGTGGTCAGTTGGGAGTTTTTTTTGTTCCGAGAGTTTCAGGAACAATCGGACTAGGTAGATGCATTGCATGTAGGACATTCCAGAGTTATAGGATCGGGTTCGAGAGGAAGTCTTTGTTGTTGAGAGGGAGTGTTGAAAAATGTGCAACAAAAAATGCTAAATTTAGAAAGTGCTAAAAATAGCATGTCTAAAATTAGCAGTTTGGCCAATGAGCATTTTGGCCACCTTGGGTGAGAGGTGAAACTGCTAAAAATAGGAACTTCTAAAAATAGCATTTCTGGGTCCCTTCCTATTTTTAGCATTCCCTAGTCTAACTATAGGACTTACCAGGAGTTTAAAATATTAATTAATCAATATCCATGTGTTAATTAGTTATGGAAAATTAAACTTGAAGTCTTTGTGAGATCATGCAATTATTTTCTCTCCTGATTTAGGAATTTATCCCTTGATTAAAGGAGATAATGTTTAGTTCTATATTGAGAGGATCAGTTGACTTAGTTTAACTTAGTCAAGTTCAGTTAGATTAATTTAACAAGCTGTTAAATTAATGAGATATAGTTTGTTGATGCTTGCATGCATGTGACAACTATTATTTTCAGATAACTGAGTATTCTCTCATGAATAACTGATGCATGGCAGTTTAGACAAAGACCCAGTTGAGATTAGATGAGGGACATTGTACTATCAGATGCTAGGATATTTCTAGTAAGTATTCCTTGCATGAGGAAGGAATCTATTTTCTTCTATGACTACGTAGTTGGACCTGAGGTGACAACAAGTATGATTAGGCCAACTTACAGCCTATAGGTAGTCCATGATTTTCATCATTAGAGTACAAAGAGAGAACGATAGCTTTTGAGCTGATTCTTTTTGTATGTTGTTGAGGATTTACACTTGATTGATAATATAGAGATAGGGTTTTAGGCTGGTGCTTTCCCCAGGTTATATCTTCTATGTTATGGTTGATTACTTCTCATTCTCAGTTATATCTGTTTAGGCTTGATGTTGCTCATGTTTGATTGATATTTTTCAAAGTTTATGGTATATCTAGATCAAGTATTATGCTTTAGGACATTGCATATATCAGTTTGATTTGGAGGTGAAATTTCTACATGATATCGGTGAGCTAGCTAAGTTGTAGATAAAATTCTATACTTACCTCATGGTCCTTTGAGAAAGCGTCATTCTTATTCACTGTAGCTCATGGTTGTGTCTGCTACAAACTCAGTGATAAATCGCCCTATTATCCAGTTGAGCCAATGGTCCACAACTCACGTGATCTTATCTTTTGATGCCTCTAGTCTACACACTAGTTCCATAGTCCACACTATTGGTTTGTCAAGCTTACACCTTCCCTGGCTATTGGCTAACCTCACGATCCACTCATACAATTCAAAAGGAAAGGATGGAAAGAAAATCTCGTAGATTTCCATATACACATAGTGATCCAACCACTTTTTCTCGGATTTCTATTTTCCATTGTCGGGAACTTGTGAACCTTCTTGTCCAACCACTTTTCAATTTCCTTCTTTGTTGGGTTCCAGTGGCATGACATCAAACATCCCTTAGGTAGATCTCGGTCTCGGTAATAGAACCATTTGTTGGCTTAGTAGGGCTTGAACTAGGTTCAGAAATGATTTAGCCAAGAAAATCCCGTTGCTACTGGCCCTTTCGGCAACAGTCCACAGAGTGCGGACTGAGGTCTCACCCATAGTAGTATGGGAAGGTGCTAGAACTAGTTTTCTACACACTATGGATGTTTGATATGTGGTGCTAGGGATGTGATCTAGCCTTAGCACTTACTGGGCTATGCACACCTATAGGCACATTGCATCTTGTGTTACTGCCTTTGCACAGCTCTAACCCCAGCACAACCCGTGTTGATTATCCAAGTCTTCCTTAATTAGGTTCTGTTCACTTAATTACTTAGAATATTTTCATACATAAATATTCAGATAAGTGTTTATCAAGTGTGCGTATATAAATAAACAGATAACCCTTAATGCATAATATCAAAAATATAGATCCACGACTAGATGCACAATATTCTGAATCCAACTTCTCTTTATTATTATCTTTTCAAGTTCAATTCAAGTACACACCTGACTCAGCCCTGTGCACTCAGCTACAAGGGTCCGCGCACTCAGCTGTAGACTCTACTAGACCTCTGCGCACTTAGCCCCAGAACCATTTCCTACTACTATGACCCAATACACTTTAGATCCACTTCTATTCTCTAACCATGCCTTCGCATCTATATACTTACTTCTTTGAAGAAAAGACTTCCTTTACACTTAGAGCGTTACTCTATTTATACAATCCCATGGTCTGCAGACCATGGGTAGGCCAACACAACTTTACATTATTTTACAATTCTTAGGGCAGACAACCCTATGACTCATCCTAGACTTCCACACTCTGCGCTCGTACTTCGCGGAGTCTTTACATGACTTGACCAAAGCTGGGGCTTTAAGCCCCAAAAAAATGCTATGGGGCACTCTGCCTCTACTTGGCACCAATGCTTGCATTACCAGAATTGGAACAACCATTTAAGGTTGAGACATATGCCTCTAACTATGCTATTGGGGCAGTCCTTACTCAACACGGGCATCCAATGGCATACCATAGTGTGACACTTTCAAAAATAGTCTAGAGGTATCCTGCTTATGACAAAGAGATGTATTCCATTGTGCAGGCCTATCGACAATTGAAGCATTACATTTTCAGGAAGTAAACAGTCATCCACATAGAACACTGGCCCCTGCAGTTCATACAGACCCAAGGGAAATTGCAAAATGATTTCCAAGAGAAGTGGTCTACATACCTGCAACAGTTTGATTTGAATATCAAGCATAAGAAGGGTAGCACCAATAATGTTGCATATTTACTTAGTCAACCACTGATCATGGCATTAACCACTGTGCTCAACTCTTATGGGCATGAGACTTCTAATTGGCCACTTCTGTAGAAAAGTGACCTAGAATTTGGCCGCACATACCAGACACTCTTGGAGGGTTAGCATGTTCCCGATTTCCACCTCCAGGATGCCCTTATGCCACTTGGGTCACTGTTTTGTTCCTTCAAGTGAGCGTACCAAGATGATTTGAGAATCACACTAGAGTCGAGCTGCTGGGAATTTCGAGGTTGAGAAAACAATGGCAGTACTGCAGAAGTATTTCTATTGTACGAATCTTCGACAAGATTTTGGGAAGTACATCAGATCATGCACTGCTTACACCATTACCAAACTGAACATCAAGAAATAAGGACTCTATACCCCACTACCTACCCCTAATCGACCTTGGGAATCCATCTCCATGGATTACATGTTGGGCCTTCCTTTTACTAAGCATGGAAACGACTATGTTTTTGTGGTCGTCGACAGGTTCTCGAAGATGGCCATTATGGCGGCTTACAAGAAGAATATCACAATAGAAGCCACTGCTAAACTCTTCTTTGAATGGTTGTGGGTACACTTTGGGATCCCCCATTCTATCATCTTAGATCAGGACGGTAGGTTCCTCATTACATTTTGGTCTAGTCTCTGGTCAATGCTGGACACCAAACTCACTAAGTCCATAAACTTCCATCCCCAAACTGATGGTCAGATAGAGGTTGTCAATGGGATGATCGTACACATTTTGCGCTTGTGCAACTCAAAGAATCCACACACATCAGATGAGAGCCTCCCCTATGTTCAACACAAAAATAGCCAGGCTCTCCACAGCTTGACTAGACACAACCCTTTGTAGGTGGCCTCGGGATTTCAACCACTATGTCCCAATAATGTGGCCATGCAATTTGTACCTACTCAGGTATATTTGGCTTATGTCTAGTTCAGAATAGATAAGGCAAACAACTTCATTGAGCGCATCCAACATATTTGCCAACAGGTCCATGACATTCTGGAGAAATAAAATTCCAAGTACAGGTAGCAACATGATCAACATCGGGTGCCACACAAGTTTCAGGTGGGTGACAAAGTCTGGTTGCATTTGCAAAAGGAACACCTTACCAAAGCCTATTGGAAACTCATACCACTCTGATATGGTCCTTACACCACTACCAAGACTATGGGAGACAATGCATTTGAGCTCAACATTCCCCCATTCCTTGGCCTACACCCAGTGTTCAACATGGACCACCTTCGGCCATACTTTCCATCATTACTAGACACATCCGACAGTGCAGAAAAACTCGCACCCAAAGAGTTCAATCCAGATTGTATGGAACAAGCTGCAAATGATCAAAACATGGACACACAAATCAAGCACACTCACTAGTAGAAGATCCAACTATACTGAGTTGTCAAAGCAGGCCAACTCCTTCACTAGGGAAAGTGGCTCACTAGGGACCAAGTTCAGCAGAAGTTTCCTCATCTCATGGAGGAACTCAATCCAATGGGGACCATTGCTTCCTAAGGGGGTAGAAATGATCTAGGTGGATATTGGTGTCCACCCACCAGTTCGTCCTAGACCCCCACCATTGTTTCTTTCAATTTTTTGATTTCCTTAATTGTAGCATAGTTTACTAATTTTAGAAGTTTTCTGGGTCCTGAACTTCTAGAGCCATTTTGAGGCCCTAAATGATATTTTTTTGGGAAATTTTGGAGCAACATGGGTCCATGGATGAATTTTCGTCTTCCCAAAGTTGTAGCCCTCAGATATATCTTTCTGACGAGGTACTGTGCACGTCAAACAGAGATCAGATGCCAAAGTTACAACCCCGGGAAGTTGATGTACCAATTTACCCAAAACGGGGCCCATAGTTTGGCGCTTCATCTCCTAGGGTTAGGTTTTTGGATGTTTAGGGATTTTTGTTGTTTCTCAATAATAAATAGGCCTTCCAGCCTCATTATAATACAATTCATATGCATGTAGCCATCACATCTCTTCTTAGAGATAAGCTACAATCGCCCTAGCTAGTTTATTTCCATTTCTGTTTGTAAACATATTTTAGGATTTTACAGTAATGAAATGAAGTATTATTTTTGCCGCATCTCTGTATGTATGTTTATATCTATAATTTGTTGCATTCTTGTTTAAATTTGGATCAACTATTGTTTAAGAGACTTAAGGGCAAGGTAACACTCCCTAGACACTAAGTATTATTTTTGCCGCATCTCTGTATGTATGTTTATATCTATAATTTGTTGCATTCTTGTTTAAATTCAGATCAACTACTGTTTGAGATACTTAAGGGCAAGGTAACACTCCCTAGACACTACCTAGATGAGTTAGTTTCAGGATTAACACTCCCTAGACGCTGCCCAGGTGCTTTATAATGCTTCCCAGACACCACCCAAGCAAGTTAGTCTCAGTAAGTTAGTCTCAGCACTAATGCTAGCATTCAGGGATTTGAGCCACTGTTTTTGGCCAAGAGCCCGGGACGCTGTCTAGACTAGAATGATCACTTAGAAATAGTAAGGATGCAAGGAAACAATGATGCCAAAGCAATAATATGAACAAGATGATCACCAGACCCCTACTAGCCATGACAAACACTCCATCAAACATACCATCAATATGTAACCTATAGTTGTAAATAACAAAATCAAGTATAGGGATCTCATAGTTATCTGAGAATTTCTATGAACCATTGTTCCCTCATTTCATTTGCTGCATTATCCTCCATTAACTCATAAACACATTATCCATTCATATACAAGTAAAAATATGTTGAGAGACATACAAAGCTGCTGCCATGAAATGTGCATAGAACCAACATAATAGGAACATAAATACAATAAACATATTAGCCATCAAATCCATAAATACATTAGTACCTTTATACATGAAAATCAAGGGAATGGATTTCTCATTAATGAATGCATTGAACCAACCGGAGATGGGACTACCACATTCCACCCTACCGTAGAATGGCTGAGCCAAATCTCTCTTCAACCATTCACCCCCGTGCCATATTCTAGGCATGAATGTGGGATCTTATAGAACACATCAATCAAAACTCATTAAGGGCTTCTAGAGGCCATCTACCTCAACCCATCAAATAATGATTCCACCTTGCAGTTGGACATCACCAAAACCATCATCACGTTGGTCTCCATCCAAGCCTTCCAGGGCCTCTAGAGCATTTGTCCAACCAAGGCTTCCAGAACTAGTAACTCGACCCACAACTTATACAGGGCTTCTAGAGCGTTTTCCCAACCAAGGCTTCCGAAGTAGTAACTCAACCCACAACTTATATAGGGCTTCCAGAGTGCCTGTGCAACAAAGGCTTCTAGGACTAGTAACTCAACCCACCAAGGGCTTCCAAAGCATTTGTCCAACCAAGGCTTCCAAGACTGGTAACTCAACCCAAGTTGTTAGGGCTTCTAGGGAATTTGCTCAACTAGGGCTTCTAGGACTAGTAACTCAACCCAAGATGTTACAGGGTTTCTAGAGTGTTTGTTCAACCAGGGCTTCCAGGACTAATAACTCAATGCAAGCTAAGGAAACATGAGAACCAACCAAAATAAAGCGATGAATGTAAACCCACAATCACGATGGCTATCCAGGAAATGTCAAGGCTAGGCAATCCACTTTCAATCCCAGCCATCCTCCATGTCGATGACAATTCATAACCAAGAAACAACATGCATGTTCTATGCATGCAAAAACTAGTGAAGAAATCATACGTGCAATTCGTTACCTGCATGAAAATCTGATGTAGTTGCTAATGTCGATGCCCTCTTGCACTTCCCTACTCTTCCTTTGCTTTCTTGCTCCAAGGATCCAAGTATTCCACACTGTCCAAGAGTGCTCCAAGAAAAATCTAAGTAACCAAGAGTATGAGAGAGACAGAGTATAATGAGAGAGCTCCAAATTTGAACTGATCAAACCTTCCCCATTGATCCTCAGAAGCCTTTTTATTAGTGATGCCTCTATTTTCTTCATTTTCCATTATTTTCCTTCAATTTCCTCCTCACGTGAAACATGTGACCTTTCACCTTCATTTTCTCCTAATTCCCATTATTTTCATAAATAGATGTGCCAAAATACCTTTTCGCCTCTTTAATTCCTTAGCCATTGCCTTTGCCAATTTCCTTAGCCATATAAAACCAAATGAACACCACCTAAGATGTTTTTCCCACCATTCAGCTTGGAATATGTGTCCCATCATCCATGGTATTTATATATTTTTACATGAAATTTTCACCAAGGTTGTTACATTTCTTCAAGATAAGTTATGGAAGAGGCTAGGAGTGATAAAGGTTCCTCACAAGTTGAGGGTTTTTATGACTTGGCTATATGAGAATGTTATTGGCAAGATTAGGACCATTGTGGGTTGGTTAGAAGAATTTAAACTCAATTATCGATGTTAAGAAAGGGTGTCCCCTGTCCCCAACCCTTTTTGGCATTTGCATTGATGAGCTAGAATAACGTTTGGAATTCACAAGTTATGATGGACTCATACTCACTGGTATGGTCATTATCATTCTCCTTTTTGCTAACTATATTGTTTTTCTAGATAAGAGCCATTATTATCTCAATAAGAAGCTTATAATCCTCCAATATTACTGCTCTAAGCTAGTTGTGACCGTTAATACTGACAAAGACCAAAGTCATGAATTGAATCAAAAAGGACAAACTATGATAATTTCATTTATGATAATAGCTACTTGGAGAAAGTCTATTCATAGAAGTATATAGGAATTGACATTTATCATCAACTCAAATATAATTATAGCATTGATACAAGTATACTTGGGGGGTGGAAATTTTATTATGGGCATGAAAATAATTATAAGTTGGCATATATTTAGATATAGAGTAAAAAATGTTCCTCTTTGAGACTCTCGTAATCTATGTTATTTTCTATTGATGTGAGGTTTGGGTTTACAATATACTAGAGAATCATGGAGGCATATTGAGATGTTCCAAAACAAATTTATAGCCTACAACCTCAAGATTAAACGAAATATTCCCTACCATATACTCTTGATTGAAACTAGCCTTTCCTCCAATCAAAGCATGACTATGATTAGGTATCTCTTGTATAAGAAGAATCTATTCAACATCGAAGGTAAGAGGTTCCCCAAAATTTCTTTCAACTCTAGCTAAAACACTCATCTTTGGCTCAAGAAAGTCTAGAATGAGGATTCCCATTCTTGGCTCAACCATTGTGGGGTATTGGAGGACTTAATCTTGGAGAATAAGGATAATATTGAGAATATTATTACTTGCAAATTTAGGGATAAGTTGTGGGAGGATAAGGAGATAGTGGGAAAAAACAATATAAGGTATATTATAAGGAGGTGATCAAAACTAATATTGATAACCAAAATTATCTTTCTAACTTGACCAATGCTATGATTAAAATAAATATTGCTAAGATATGAACTAATTCTCATGAGCTGCAAAGTGAAATCACGCATTGGTAAATTCCAAAAACACCTTAAGAGGAAAGATTATGTTACATTTGAAATACTAAGAGGGATGAATATTAAAAGCACTTTCTCTTAGAGTGGTTAGCTCTTTCTAACTTCTATTCAAGTTTTCTAAATATTTTTCATACTACCGACCTTCTTGACTTGTTAAATTAGAGAAACTATGTTGATTTAGTAATGCTTCTCTTCCTTATTTTCCATCATAGAAATAAAATATTAAATAATTTTAATTGATGTATTACTTTTTAAAGTATGATATATCTTATTGGTATTAGTGGAAGTTAATCATCATATTCATCATAATCATTAATATTTTTATTTTTATATAAATTTTTAGTTAGCTTATTTTTTATTTATTTTTAGTGTGGTTGACGAACACCCTGGTCAGTGAGTGGTCGCTATGTCCACGGAAAAATCTGAGCTAATCACCCCTTGGCCTATTGGCAAGACCTAACCGCAAGGGCTTCAGGCATAATCGATTCTATGACCTCTCGATGGCAAGGCACGATTTTTGACCAACTGAGCTAACCCTTGGGGCTAGTTAGCTTATATTCTAACTTATTATTTTATTTATATTATAAATTTTATCTCGATTAAATTATAATTATAAAATATATTTATTTTTTAAACACTATTTGGTTTGTAGGTTATAATGTTCATTAATATTGAATTATAAAATATATTTAATACATTTCTTTTCAAATACCAATGAAGGTTTATATAGAATGCGAATTTCTCCATAGTCAAGAGTGAGACATAAAGCTTCTTTAAAATTTGTAACTTTTAACAAAACAATTTCTTGTTTTATGTGATAAATATATTATTATGTCCCTAGGGGCATATAACATCCATGCGGAGGTATTATTTTGACCATACATGGATGGGTTTTTTTTGGGTGCTATATTTGACATTAGTTATTGGCATGTCTTGATATTTTTAATTTTTTGAAGATAATACTTTTTTTTAATTCCTATTGGATGCATGAGTGTTGGTGTTACATTACAATTTTGTGTTGAGGATGGATCTATGGGGTGAAGCGAACATGCCACCTAGATTTTTTAGTGGTATTCACATAATTCAAGCAATTAATTAAAGTGGCATATCCTGCAGTACTTCTAACCCTCCAACTATTCATTGAAATACTTAATGCTTGAATTCAATGAGATTGTCATAACTACATATCAAAATTTTTATGTTAGTGAGGCTCTCTTCACAATTATATGTTCATGCATATAAAATTTCATCTTTGCAGCCCCCTCTTCACAATTATATAATTTTGGCATTTTGGTATATTCATTATTATATGTTATGTTAACATTATATAAAAATTTGAAAGATAAACCTTATGATATCAACCCTAGGCTATAGAAATTACAATGTCTTCAATGTGGGTTATAGTTGTGGACTCCTAAACAATACAATAGTGGAGAATGGTTAATATATTTGATGAATCATATTTAATATAAAACTCCCAATATTTCTTATGATGCCACCATGGGAGGTCCCTATTCACAATTTGGACTTAGGTTCCATCAAATAATTGTGACAGTCAGAGCTCACATCTACCAAATCAATGGAATGTAGATGCTCATCCTTATTCTAATACATAAAAGGATGGGGGCTTCCACTTTTTGATCTCCACTGTGACACCCCTAGTGCATTTTCCATGATTTTTGTAATGTAATGACGTACTATACATGAAGTGTGGGACCACAAATCCTTGATCTAGGAGGGAAGGGGAAAGATAAAACAATTGAGGTTAATTGGAACCTTAAATTAACTTTATGGTGAAAATATGAGAAAAATAAGAAGTACAGTCCAAGAGGAATATGAAAAGATTGCTGACGAAATGATAAAAAGGGAAATGCAGAACAATGTCGAATTGGACTTATTCTTGGTGAAGCTCATGAGTAAAGATAGAAAATGTTATGAGTTGAGGGAATTACGTGAAGGAGATAATTGTGAATATAAGAGCAAGAGGAAGAAAAGGAAATAGGTTGGGAAATTGTTCTAGGATGATAAATCACTCGTTGAGTGCTTGAAATAGTTAATAAACCATTCGGGGTGCTTGTTAAGGTTGATAAACTACATGAAGAAGGGTTTTTGTTGCGGATTGATAAACCACTCATTGTGTGCTTGAAACAAATGATAAATCACCCAGGGTGCTTCTTGAGGGTTGATAAATCACTTATAGAGTCCTTGACCTAATCTATACACCAACCATTACTATGAATTCTGATGTGCTTGACTAACTTAGAAACCACTTATTGTCATATGTATTTACTAACCTCTATATATCTAAATATCGCTTCTTGTTGATTTTGTTGAAAGAAACATTTCTCCTTAGATCATGGGTTTGGCTCACGAGTGACTGCTCTAAGTAATTCAAGCTATAGTAGGTCTATGGTTGAGTGTAAAATTGAAATCCAACTTTTATTTTTCCTTGTCTCTGAATTATAGATGAAATGTTTTGAGCTAAGAGTTATGGAATTAAACAAGTTGTATGTGAATGTATGTAAATATAAATAACCTTTCATGGATGTATGATTCTAGTGAATGGACGTTACGGATCGATTCCTTGACTATATTATGGTTATTTTAATGAAGTTTCTATAGTGCAACTATAAGCTCAATATCTAGGAATCTCTTTATTATCGCATATAGAAAGTACTCTGTGTTGGCTATGTTGAGAGATGGTCTTAGTGTAGATAAGTGCCTTTAGCTGAATGTTGTGATATTAAGGATTGTGTTTTGCCAAATTTATCATATATAACTTTGTGGATTGTCATATGGCTATAGAAATTGGTACATGAAATTAATTCTTTAAATTTTCCTTGATGACATTTAGATTTCATAAATCTCTAATAGTGAGGTATAAGTTAAATGCATTGAATTTATACGTAAATTTATTGTGTTATATGCATTTATGTAGGTTTTAGGACTCATATTTTTTTCATACTTTATTTTTATGTCAAACGCAAGACAAATAGTGTTGTTAAATGTTGAATGCGTAGGGAATAAATTTGGTTTGAGACCTAGTGGTGTTGCGTGCTTGCTTATAACTCTATTCAAAAGGTTAAACATTTAATGTTTTAGAAATATACTTTAACTGTGTGTAATTATTTTTTGCATGCCCTATTTTTATTTATTTTGTTGATCAGGCTGGTTGGATTGAATCCAAAACCTATGTTTTGTTTAAGTGCTTAAGCTTTGAGTAAAATTATGGTTGAATTGGAGAAATTGTGATAGAGTAGAAGAATGCTTAAAATCATAAAATTGACTAAGTGTTGACGATCGAGGCCTTTTGGGATTGAGACACATTAGGGTTATGTTACTGACAGAAGCTCCTAATGTGTGGGCCAAGCCTGACCTTACTCATGCCTTGAGAAAATAGAAATACCTTATAAAAATTCTCCTAGTCAACTATCCCAACTAGTGCACTATGTCGAAACTTAGTTGGAAGTCGGGATCTTCGAAATATCATAGCTTGGATCTCAAGACCAAGTTCGTATTGACGGTCATGACCTTAGAGGTTTGATCTATGGATTTCATTGTGGGGAGGCTAACCTCAACGTATTCAATGGTAGGACCTATGATCAAGTGGTAAGGAAAAGGAAACATGGTGGTGATGTGGACCATTAGATGAGGAAGAGAACCAAACAAGTTCCATATGGTTTCCCTCTTTCTGATGTAGGTAGTGCTTATTGTACCACATTCTAAATGGAAATAACATGTGATTCAGGAGTCAAATTTTGATATAACTTATATCACTAAAAAACTCATGACAAGCTGGTTGCAATGGTGGTTTTATTTTTGGATTTATAGAATATCAAAATATGAGGGATTTTATGATCCCATTTCCATAACTGAACATTAGAGGTTGGGTCATCATAGTAAACAATATGTTATATCTTTATTGTGTTCTATGGATGGTAAGGGGGTATGTTACAAATTCATATCAGGCACTAATTTAGATACTAGACCAAAAGAGGCTCACATGCAAACCGTAGATAATTTAATGATATGAATGATATTATTGATATGTTAGTCTTTTTTATGTTGATTAAAAACACTATGTTATACCTTTAGTGTATGCTATGGGTAGTAAGGGGCTATGTTACAAAGTCATATCAAAGCAATGATTTAGATACTGGACTTAAAGAGGCTCACATGCATACCCTAGATAGTTAATTAATATGCATGATAGGGTTGATATGTTAGTCTTATTTATGTTGATTGTAGAATACTACAATGCATGGTTTTGTATACTCTTGGGATAAATATGATTATCATTGATTGGTATGTGACGGATAAGGATAATATAAACCAAGGAGAATATTACCTATGTCAATTATATGTTCTTTATTGTTAGCTAACATTGGCTTGTGTGTAAAATAATATTGACATGTAGCGAGGGGAAACAAGAGAAATAAATAATGAGCAACAAACTTGAACAAAATTGTAGAACATGAATTTGCAAGGTCCCAATGAGGATAACCTACTTGAACTCATGGAAACTATTAGAAGTCTAAGAGAGGAGATAAGGAGCTAAAATGTGGACAATGAGAAGATTTTGAGGAAACAAGTAGAAGTAAATTCTCTATTGTTTCAAAGTATATTACAATTACAAAGATAAATATAGTATGATATTTGTGCCAACCATTACGGTGAGAAAAAACCCAAAGAAATCCTATCAGATATCCAAAAGTATAAGTTGGATAATAAGAAAGTAGAGGGAAATTGATCAAGAAAAAGGAGATGACATGTATAATGAGAAACATAATTTCTTAGCTCTCCAGAAATTGGATTAAGAAGTCATAGAAAATCATAAGAAAATGTTGTTGGAAACCTTTGAGCACTATTGAGAAGGGAGTCTAAATCAGTAGTGTGTCTTATTATCAGTTTTTACCACTTTAAAATTTTCTACTGGATCGTGCACATAACCAGAAACATATCACATAAACCATAACACAATCATAAACCATGTAAGACACTAAAATGAAATAATTAGGAGAGAAACATTAATCAACACATTAAGGCACAATCACATCATCACACATGAGAGACAAGATATCTAGCGGAAAACCCTTCTATGGGAAAAGCCACCCTTATTGCTATTGCACTACTCTGAATCTCTATTATGTCAACCAATGGTATTTTACATATATTTTGAAACTCCCATCAACTAGGAGACTCGACCTCATGTATAATCAGCTGACTCCCATAATCCAGGAGAACTCATTCTATTGATCAGCTCAAAAGACTATGTTTTCACATGTATATACAAACTACCATCTATTGAAATCCACCACGATCAATGATCCTTGCCCAGCTCCAATTGGATTATCCAAACACTATTGTATGGCACAACTATTCCTTTCATTTAAGCATCGAAATCATTACTCCACTCTCATGAAGTCACCATTCCTTTAATCTATGCATAGCTCATTTCATATATTTTCAAACTGGATCCCAAGACACTCTACTCAACTTTGATTCATCTCTACAATACATTGTTCAGAGACAAGACACCATCAACACAAATAAAAACTCCACAAATATAATCTCTACACAGAAGAAAAATAGTGGCCATAATACATGCACCATTTTTGAATAAAATAGTCACTAACAGCTAAGATAAATCTCATGTTCATTCATAACATCAAACCCTCACTCCAAAATATGATCTTTTCATGATCCAACCAACAGTATAAGAAACAATGGCTATCTACCCAATACACGAGAAATGTCTGTGAAACGAATGTGAGAGTCACAAACTTGGAGCTATATGAAGCTCCCCATATCTACCAACACACTCTGCTACAACTCTCTACATCTTTGATCTACAATATGAAACTCTGCATCAATTTTATGCTTCTGCAAATAGATCTTCTCATTCTACAACCATTAGCACTCACGCACAAGATATCATTCCTCTCCACTAGGTCTAAAGCATTCCTCTACTTGTCTACCACCTTATTACTCACATACATACTTCATCCAACCCACACTTAGCTCCAATGTGAAGAATATAAAACATGCTGGGAAAAATTCGTCATTGTCTTGGGATCAAGAGTGCACAAATTTGACAAAATCAATCCTTAACCATCAGAACTTTTGTACTAAACGAGTTCACATCCATTGGAAGTATTACTCAACCTATTTCAACCTTATCCAATTAATCTAGAAGCTTGTGGAAATTTCTAAGTCGAAATACATCTAATGTGAATGAGGAATTTTGAGTGTTTTTCATGAAGAAGCTCAACTATGTGCAAAAAAATCCTAATCTCAATGGAAACCACACACATAGGTTTGCCTCCATATATTTGAAACCTTTCAATCCCATGAAAAAACTTGCATGGGTGTGGTTGGGGTAGAGCCTAATGAAAAACATAAAATCCTTTGATCATAATCTTTTCCATCCATTGGATCACCTTCTTCAAGATATGAACTCACCTCCAAACCTCTTCCAAGTCCCATGACACCTATGCAAATAGGCAAACATATATCCCAAGTTTGACTTCCAAGTTTACCTAGGGGCCAAAAAACAAGGTTTGGCATGACTGCCAACAAGTCCTCCACTCTCCTCTAGCACATGCAAAAGATGCACCACATATTTACACCACTTTAACATATCAACACCAACATCAACATGAGGCTAAACCATCACTGCAACAATTCAGATCCATGAACATAAGCATGAAGACCTAGATGATGACATAGTATGCCAACTCATCTAGTGTACCAAATCAACAACATTAATGACACCCGAACCATCATCTCCATGACTTATAACCGCATCTCTAATTCCTCCAATAAATGCATCACAAAATTGACATCAATGGACATGCAAACATGAGAAAACTCAAGGAAACACCTTCATGAACACCATATTGCCAACACACATATAGAAAAATCAAAAGGTTGACATATATGTGAACATAACCATCTCATTTTCAACACATTGAGTTGCAATCATGCTACAAAAATTGTATCAACACATCAAATAGGCTACATAGGGTTGACATCAATGCCAACATGAGCTAGCTCCCATCATGAGCCAATGCCAACATCATCTAGGTGGAACCATGCACACGATAATGAAAACAATATACCCATTTGTTGTTGATGACAACCACACATAAACTCCAGACCAATATTCTCTACCACTCCTCCTTTGACATGAATGGAAAAGGGTCAACTCCATATGATAAGGCAACAATAATACAAGTACTGAAGCACTGGAGAAATGGATATCTACATGGCTGAAAATTAATACATACTGAAAATTAATACATATCAACGAACATCCATGCCTCTTATATTAGCATCAAGAAACAAATAAACCAATCATCATTCAAAGTATCATCTCCTACCAATAACCTCTAACAACATGAAATAATATAACAAGTGTAAGAAACATCAATGAATAATATGACATAATATGTGCATATACATAAAGTAACCAACCCATACTCCATAGAAGCAAATACATGCATATACCTAATCAACAACATCAATATCCAATCACAATTTTTTTTCACATATCATGATGTCAATAGCCCCAATAGTCATAACACGAGGCAGACCATGAGCACCTCCATGAAGACCATAATTCGAACAATGACAGTTGAAGTAAACAAGAGCAGATAAGATGCTCCCCTTAAACAAATTCCCTCTCCAAAATCAGTGTCAAACTACTATGAATCGCTTCCGCTGCAATGGAGCTTCCTTGCCACAAATAGAAGCACCATATGGACCAAGACTTGACATGACCATGGCTATATGACATATAACATTGTACATACATAATTGTAGTAGTGACATAATACCTCATACATGCCCTGATGTGACCATAACATTACCTCATGAATCATGACTAGATGACCCAAAGGTACACACAATAAAAGTATATTTTACATGGATATATAAATAAATACATGAATGCTATGATCATATTCTATCAAACAATGACTGAAATGCATAACATATCGTAATTGTAATTATATCATTATCCCATAGCTGTGGCTACAAAAATGACTCCATGAAACTCCTCCATAACACACCTATCAACACATTGACTCAAACAACTAATGATCAGAGCCTCTACCAACATAAAATGATGACTTAATGATAAATATGTGGGTATAATAAACTGAATATAATGTCCCATATATGGATGGTCCATGTCTCAAGTCATCTCTATGAATTCTCATTCTTATCAATATCTCCTTCTATGCATGGGTATACAAACTTTCCAACCAAATTGTCAATGAAACCAAAAAAATATATATGGCTGAAAAATGTACTACTTTCACTCAGAAAACATATGTAAGGGAACTATAAATAACTAAGTGAAAAACTAAGGGAAATGTCAAATAACTCATGTAAATCTCATACCATTCATATCTCCCCTTGAGCTCAATATACCTCCAATAGACAGGATGATCTTATGGACTTGAATGTGCATGAGGCTCAAATGAACCGATCATTTGTTGTTGTAACAACTTGTAATCATCAAACTGCCATATTTCTACCATACGCTTCCCTTGAGGTTATCCACCTCTCATGAAATATGTAGTCCTCTATAAATATGCAAGAAATAATCATGGATTGAAAGAGGGGATGCTCTTCAATGGTTGAATATTTGTTGCCTCTTCTTTGTCCACACAATCTTTAGCTACTTTTTTTCATCCTTCATTGATTTTATGGTAGCTCCTCACTATTTTTACTTCTCTTATTGAATTTTCCTCGAATAACAGGGAACCATGTTGTATATTGCGATATGGCCAAAGTTATGACATGTGTAGCACTCCCCGTGGCCAAGATATGAAGCAAGATTATCAAATCTCCTATTGTTCATGCCATATCTATACCTTTCCTGCAATGTTCTTCTCCTCCATTGGTTAAATTTGCGATATTCTACTTTATGACCAAATAGATTACATGAATAGAAATAACCGTAAAAAGAAAAATTACACATTTTGGCCAATCTCCTTGGATGTTGATATTGTTGCAAGCTCTCTTTATTATATCTATACATTTTTCTCCTACGGTTTGCTACATGTAGAAACATGTGATAGTTGTAACATTCTACCTTATGCACGAAAGGAACAAAGGGACTTTGATTCCTTTGAAAATTTAAAAATATGCCACGATCCTCCCTTGGAAAAGAAGTTCTTCTAAATATAGGTGCTTGTTGAGGTTTTCTTTTCGACTGTTATTTATTTTGTTTGTCGATTTGTTGCTCATTTCTTTCTTTTCTTATCTTGCAACTGTCATTGTTTGCTACAAGTTCATTTGGCTTTACTTTGGTGTTTTTACTTGCATGCAAACTAGACTCACCCTTTTGAAATCTAGAAACATTTTTTATCTAATGGTGATCTCTACATATCAAGAAATATATCCAAGGCCATAATGCTCTTCTCCATCTTCATTGCTTCCTCAAGGACACCACTTCAACTTCTACTTTCTCACACTCATTTTCCTTTTCTTGGTACTGATTCCTCATACCTTCCTCATCCTTGTCTAACTCTTCCAATTTAATATTTAAGCTGAAAATCTATTCATTGAACTTGACCTCCTTATCATAACAGATCTGCAATAGTTTTTCTTGATCCTTGGATGAAGTTGTTAGTCTATAAATATCATCTCTAATAACCTTAATAACATTGTCATGTTCACTAGGCACTTGAGCATAATGAAAATATGAATCCTCAAATGGTAACTTAAAAGAAAATCATTAATATTTATAACTTTGATTTTATGATTTTGCAATCTTTGCACATCATCAACTAAATCATTTTAACTTGTAGGATGAGACTCTTATGGTTGAGATTATTGTTTTTGAAGGTCCTTCTTCTTATTTTTTTTCTTGTCCTTCTTCTTGCTTTTATTTTCCTCATTTTCATTATTATTGTTGGTACCATCTACAAATATAAACTCTATCTTGTCCTGCATTTATTTGGCATATTTCAAACCTAGTAGCTTCTTTAAAGAATCATCATGAAGGTTTTTATATTATGCATCTAGTTTTCCCATCCTACTACAAAATTTGAGGTGCAGTTGGATCCTTTCCACATCCTTCAGATACTAATATCCCAATGTTAGATCTAGAAGACAAAAAATGAGATTTAACATTTTTTCTCCATACCTTGAAATTTGGAGTAGTAAGGGAAACCATTCCTTTAGAAGAAATTCTAGAAACAAAAATCAAAGTTTTCACGCACAAACCCTAGGTATACTCTCTTCTGATCAAGCTACAACCAAGAGTGTTATGTGGAATTTATGATTGTGGATAAATGTATCTTTCATAAAACTAGTGGACTAGTCTAGAAGAACATAAAGTAAATAATATAGAGTTTTCCTTAGAAAAATTTAAGAATAGAATGAGGATTACCTGAAATCCATCACGAGATTTACTCCTCCCAGCTTGCAAGCTCCAATCATAGCTTTGATTCCTATAATTAGAACCTCCATATATAACCAAAACAAGCCAAGGATCCATAAAATCTATATTTCATTATTAAATTACTCTATTCAATGAATCAACGAGGCATTGAAATACATGAACGTAAATGTAACATAACACATATAGGAAAAAAAGATACTCTTTGTATTAATAGAAATAGGAGAGAGTTTACAACCAAGAATAGTAGATGATCTTGTAGAGATCTCCACAAGTTGACTTGTCTTTCCTTTTTATAGAGAACACCTCAATGTCACCCAAATGCATGACAATAATGACTCTCTTACATTCAAGGAAACAACAAGAGGGCATGATCAATCTCCAAAATCGAACCCTGATGTTATAGATGGTAATAAATTTATAGGAGAGGGATGGTAGTTTAGGAATTCTTATCCATTTACGAATCTACACTTGAGATCCACTTAAGATGGGAGGATGAGTTCAAGGGATAATAATTGAAGTATCCAAGGTATGATGGGTTAGGACTTGAGCTTCTTATCCAAGGTAAATGGTTAAAACAACCCCTCAAAGCTTTTAGAAGAGGGAGCTTGATGATTCTTTTTAATTTTCCTGAATCTCTAGAATCAATGCACCCCCAACGAGAACCAAGCTGCTACTGACCAGCACTGGTGTAGAAGGAAGCAACCAACACCGAACGTGGGCCCTATAAAGGGAAAGGGTGCATTGGGGCTTAAAATATTGATTTTGAGTAGTTAATCCCATAAACTCAGACTTTTTGGAAAGGTCATGCTTATGGATTTGGGTATGGATCATGAAAACATGTCCACAGATGTGCATTCATTTGGTTTATAGCCCTATTGACTAGATGTGACAAAATGTCCTATAACAAAGAGCCATTCTCTTATACCTATTGATGGAAAAAATCGAGCACTATTGAGAGGGGAGGTCAATCAATAGTGTGTCTTATTATCAAATTTTACTACTTTAAACTTTTCTATCAAATGATGCACATAACCAACAATTTATCACATAAACCATCTAAGCAACTAAAATGAAGTAATCATGAGAGTAACAATAATCAACACATTAAGGTACGTTCACATAACCACAGATGAGACACAAGATGAATGGACCCTCTACCAACATAAAATGATGAATCGATGATAAATATGTGGTTATAATGAACTAAACATAACAACCCATACATGGTTGGTCCATGTCTGAAGTCATCTCTATGCGTGCTCATGGTTACCAATATCTCCTTATATCCATGGTTGTACAAACTTTCTAACCAAGTTGTAATTGAAACCAAAAGCATATATATAGTTGAATAATGTAAGAAAACTATGAATAACTAAGTGAATAGCTATGAGGGGAGTGTCAAATAACTCAAGTAAATATCATATTATGCATAGCTCCCCGTGAGCTCAATATACCTCCAATAGACAAGATGATCTTGTGGACCTCAATGTGCATGAGGATAAATTGAACTCATCATATGCTACTGTAGCAACTTGTACTCATCAAACTGACAAACTTCTACTATACGCCCCCCTTAAAGTTATGCGAGTCTGATGAACTTTGTAGTCCTATATAAATATGCAAGAAATAATCATGGGCTATAGGAGGGGTTGCTCTTCACTACTTGAAGAGTTGTTTCTCCTTGTTTTTCCACACAATATTTAGCTTTCTTCTTTCACTTATTTTATGATAGCTCCTCTTTATTTTTACTGCTCTTGCTAATTTTTCCTTGAATAATGGGGAAAAATTTGTCTTGCCATATGGCCAATGTTACGATATGTGTAGCACTCCACATGGGAAAGATATGGAGAAATAGGAGAAAACCTCTTGTTTCTCAACTACCATGGGGGCTTCACTGGGGGAGACATAGCCTATCATGTACATTCATATTGGGGGATATATATTGAGGAAAATTTGACATAACATATTGACATATAATAAGGACTAAAGGGTTTTTATATTCGCGGTTATAAAAAATGGAGCTCAAAATTAATGAAAATATATAAAAGGGGTCTAAAAAGTGTTAATGAAAAAATGATTAAACACAATATCTAGTGAAAGTAGGGGTTTTAAATTGGGAAGGTGTCTTAGGTTCGTATTGGTAAGGGATTAAATAATGTGATTTTTAAAGGTATTTTCAAAAATATATTTAAATTAAGGGTGTTTTTTAGTATTCCACAAATGCACATGATATGTGAGAGATTCATTGAGCCTTGCCCTCATGTCAACTCCCTTATGACCAAATCGATTACATTAATAACAATAACCATAAAAAATATTATTATTCACGTTAACCAATCTCCTTGGATGTTCATATAGTTGCAGTCTCTATTGATTAGATCTATATATTTTTTTGCTAAAGTGTTTTCCATCATGTCAAAACTTCTGACAACCGTAATATTCTACCTAATGCAAGAAAGGAAGAAAGGGGCTTTGATTCCTTTGAAATTTTACAAATCTACTAGGACCCTCTCTTGGAGCAAAATATCTTCTATATGTAGGTACAACTTGAGGTTTTATTTTTTCTTGTTGATGGTTTTGTTGGTTGATCTATTGTTGGTTTCTTTCTTTGTCACTCTTGCTGCTAGCATTGTTTGCAACAGGTTATTTTGGTTCTACTTTTGTGTTTTTACCTACTTGCAAACTAGACTCGCAATTTTGAAATCCATGACCAAATTTGTCCAATGGTGATCTCTGGATCTCACGCAAAATATCTAAGGCCATAGTGCTCTTCTCCATCTTCCATTGCTTTCACAAGGATGCCACTTCAACTTCTAATCTTTGACACTTGTTTTCCTTGTCTTCGTACTATGTCCTCATGACTTCCTCAACTTTTTATGATTCTTCCAATTTAATATTTACCTGATAATCTCTTGTTTGAGCTTGAAATTGCTATAATGACATACATGCAATATTTTTTATTGATCCTTGCACGCAATTTTTAGTGTAGAAACCCGTGGTGGTGCTAAGGCCACCAACAACCCCCCTCTTTGTTTGATATTAGCAATAACACCAAGAAAATGCGGACCCTTAATAAAAAATCCAAACAAACATTTTATGAAAATTTTTGTATTCAACTCCTTAAAACTTTATCGCATCGCGAGAAGAGAATGAAACATTTTCTTATGAGCATAATGAACTGCGAAGAAGCGACACAAAATTCATCGCATAGCATTCATTATGAAGCGCTCTTAAATGAAAAAACTTAAGAAATCTCCGACGAACGATATGTGATGTCGCATATCGCAACATTGCGTAAGCAGCACACAATGATTGAATGACTAAACACAATCTGCGACTTGCGATACTGCGATCTGCGATGCTGCAATCTGTGATAAACGCAATTTGTGAAAATTCGCGATCATGATTTTCTGCGATGACACATCTTAACGCTGCGATCCACGATGTTGGGATGTGAGTCGCAGAAATCACCCATCATGAATTTTCCTCGGCGCAGTATTCAAGGAAAGTTGTCCGTAAACCAAAATTGGGTGCGCACCTTAAAAGAAATTAAAGATTGTACACCAAAGTATTCTGGAAGGACAATTTTCTGCTTTTCGAAGAGTCAGTTCGCTATGGGTGTCATGATTATGCATTCATAAGAGTTTAAATCTTTCATGTCAATCTTTATTATCATTACTCTTTTCCTTTGCGTAAACTATAAGACAGGAAATAACATGAAGCAATGTGCAGGAAACATCTAAGGAAAAGGGGAAAGCGTCAATGCTCGGAAAACAGAGAAGAGATCCCTTCAGAAACGGATGCCGCATGCGACAAGACCATAGATTCCAGAGTATCACTCAATAGATGCTAATGTCAATAGGCCATCTAAAGCTCAGAGTCAAAGGCACACAAAAGCAACATGTTTACAAAAGACCATGAAGCTTATACCCAGTAAAGCAAAGAAGGAAAATGCCCCGGAAAAGCCCGGAACAAATAACAGAGACAGTTTTCGATGCAGAAAATTGTTGAGAGAGTAAAGTCCCTAACTTTTTTAGTCATTCGCAAGGCCGGAAACCAAAATAGCAAAAGCAGAATTAGTTTGACAGAAATTTGAGTTATTACCAAGTATACACGCAGTGAATACACCCAGCCAGCAGAAGATTCTCGAAAATATCTTCTAATTTACCAGAAAGTGGTGCCAGCGCTTGTTATTTCGATTTTTATAGCTCAAACGAAAGTGGAAGGCGACCAGCCGACTCTTCCTAGGCGAATGTTGCATGCTTGGAGCACTAAGGAGCAAATACAGAAATGGTTCAGAATTAGATTCAATTTTTAGAAATAGTTTTGCTTTATCAGAAGGATGGTCATTTAAAACCATATCGTAAATTTATGTAATTAACTTAATTAGCTAGCAGTATTTAAACCCTTCTCAGGCATTTACAGAAGGGTCCAGAAATTTATCAAAAACTTGTCCTCGGAACATGCACTTCTATACCCTCATAGGAGGTTTTGATGAATGAATGGATCGAGATTTATTAATGTTTGCATTTGATGTCTGCTACTAATGTTGCACTTCTGTACTCTTAGTAGATGTTAGAACAAGAAGAGATAAATCATTTTTGCTTGAATCTTATGAGTAGGATTAGTCATAAATGGTACTTTTATCTCTTGGCCGTTTTTTCTTATATTCTTAAAGTGATATAGAGTTTTTAGTTGTTTATATGTTATTCCATGAATGTATGAGTTACCATTTGGCACTTTTGTACGGTGGAGCCATTTATTTATGTGTGATATATGAATAACTTATTATGCGATATGCTGTTCACAACTGTTTTCCCTAACTTCTTATGAAAAGTGGTTTATCTTAATTGATTTCTATTCTTATAATAGTTAAATGATCTTTATTACCAGTTATTGTTTGAAATCTCTTTAGATCACATAATAGAAGAAACGCACCCCGGGTTAGCGTAGATTAGATGTGTTGTTTCTCATTAGATTACAATAGCAAAGAGTTAGTTTAAGAATTTGAATTAAATTAGCTTTAAGTACTCTTAGATCAACATCATCCAACTCTGCACACACACACACCCTTAGATTTGGAAACTGGTCCCATTATCCCCAGTCAGACCCGCTATACCAAACGGATAAGAAGCTTCCAACCAAGGTCTGGACCGGGTGGGTATCCCCCTTGTTGTCGACCGGATTTTCGGGGCTTCAACATATTTGGCACTAGAAGGAGGGCCACGAACTATGAATGGCACCTAAATCAAAATCTAAATACCATTCTGAGAGTAAATCACCCTCATCAACTCCCCCGACTTCCCCAATACGTTTAAATCTAGAGTCAGAAGTCGCTCGAGTATTAACCGCTACTACATACCCTAATATTTCAGACCAATCTACCATTGAACCCCTTGAAGTTCAAACTCTGATTCACAAACTCCAGGTATTTTCTATTTTTACACTGAGGTCTGATAAATCTCAAAGCGTGACTTCGCAGTACAATCTTTCTCATCCCCTGACCAGGTTAAAGAGCGAAAAATTTGACATCCAGCCAACTGAGTTCCCTCTTCCCACCAGGAAAAGAGCAAGGAAAACATCACTTCCGTCTGACAGTGAGACTATTTCATCTACATCATCCATCTCAACCCCCTCACCGCGAAGTCAACCGCCCACATCTTCATTCCAAACCACTCATCCATCTCCTACAACCCCTCTTCCTTAATCATCTAAGATCATAATATCTTCATCTTCCCATCCTCAAGGATCACCCTTTGCACTTTCAATTACTAGCAGCTCAGCAATGGCCCAGTCTCCATGGAACAATCCTGGGGCAGTTTTAATGCCTCCACCCCTGAGCCAAATACCGGCCCATCCTGAGAAATGGCTACCCAAATTCAATCAAGAAACAAGCATGCTAGCTGAAGAGCACATTAACAATTTTATGCTTTCTGTCAATCTCAATGGAGTTACCAACAAGGACGCTGTTGTCCGGCTTTTTCCCTATACAATGCAAGGAACAGCCGGGTCATGGTACTTTTCATTACCCTCCGGATTGATCACAAGTTGGAACATCTTTCAAAATAAATTCCTCACCAAGTTTGGTGATGACAGATCAACGACAACATTAATCAGTGACCTATCCAATCTTAAAGCCGAGGCTAGAGAACCCATCAAATATTTCAATTTACGGTTCAATAAAATCCTCAACAAAATTCCCACTGCTTCCCAACCTAGCGAAGAAGTACGATGTGAATGGTATATTACTGCCTTACCAACAAACTTAGCAGTCTTCGTGGATAGGGCAAATAAAACAACTTTAGTTGAAAACCTGACAGAGGCGATAACAGTAGAGAAACGCGTAATAGCCATGGAAAAGAGATCTACGATAGAGGAACGCAAATCTAAAAAAGTCACCTTCAAAGAAGACCCCAAGAAGAAACAGACGAAAGATCCTTCCGATTTGGAAGGGTTGCAAAAATTATTAAAGACCATGTCCAATGAGATGATTGACATAAAAAAACAGGTGGCAGAAACTTCTTCAAAAAAGCCCTACAGAGCTTTTAAAAGAGGCCCTTCAATGGATGCGAAACCGCCCAACGCTATCTCAAATGTCGAATCCGAAGAAGAGGAAGAAGAAGAGAGTACCACTGAAGGGCAGACCGATGATGAAGAAGTTGTGGAACTACAAGGAATGTGGGATTTCATCCTCCCACAAGAAGAAGATCAAGAAGCATTTCCGGTTAGCACAGAAAGAAAAAATCAACTTGATCCTCCCCAAACTACCCCTAAGCAAAAGGGCGCAAGCCCTACAGCAAAAGAAAAAGTCGCAACAAAGAAAACGACCACTAAGGTGACTCAATCTAGCCCGGTCCAACCAGATCAAACACCTCCATCGAGAACACTAATAGTGTCGGATGAAATGGACTACAATATTATTGATGACATGAAAAAGACTAGGGCTAATATCACTCTTTATGAATTGAGCAAATTAAAACATCAACAGAAGATAATGATGAAAGAATTACATGTCGTGCCTACTACATCTTGGGAAGACCTCCAACCAACACGACCAATAAGATAGATCCAAATGACATCGCATTGATTGGAGGGAGATCAAGATCTCACACTCCCCCTTTTCTTCTCACCTACGAAATTTTCAATAAAAGTATGCACAATTGTTTGGTAGATTCTGGGGCTTCAACGAATATTTTACCCAGATCAATATGTGCCAAGTTGAATGTTCAACCACAAAAATCCGCAGTGCGCATAGTTCAGCTTGACCGATCTCAAGTCGAAGTGATTGGTGAACTTAATCAAGTCACCATAAGATTGTCGTTTAACCCGAAGGTATGTCAGGTTATTGACATTCTAGTAGCTGATATCCCAGAATTCTATGGCTTAATTCTTAGCAGGGATTGGTCTGAAAAACTCCATGGATACTTCTCAATCGACTGGTCGCACATGTGGTTACCCTA
>APFE030699647.1:0-21730 GCA_000404065.3 Pinus taeda | reverse complement strand
TTTTGCCTAACGTCTTATGCAAAGTGGTTTATCTTAATTGATTTCTATTCTTATGATAGCTGAATGATCTTTATTACTAGTTATTGTTTGAAATCTCTTTAGATCGCATAATAGAAGATATACACCCCGGGTTAGCGTAGATTAGATGTTTTGTTTCTCATTAGATTACAATAGCATAGAGTTAGTATAAGAATATGAATTAAATTAGCTTTAAGTATTCTTAGATCAGCTTCATCCAACTCTACACACACACACACCTTTAGATTGGGAAACTGGTCCCATTATCCCCAGTCGGACCCGCTATACCAAACGGATAAGGAGCTGCCAACCAAGGTCCGGACCGGGTGGGTATCCCCCTTGTTGTCGACCCAATTTTTGGGGCTTCAACACTTAGATAAGTAACCCATTCAGGCTGAATCAATTCTATTGGCTCCTAGGGTATCTTAAATATCGTTGCTTTTACTTCTTGTAGCACGTCATCAATAGTGCCCCACCAACGATCCTCAAACGTGAAGGTTAATAGGAACCCTTCGTGTAAGATATCCCATTCACTCGTCCCATGGCAGAGCTTCGTCTCTATATACCAGTTCATTTGTTGGCTTGTTGGGGCCTGACCCAGGTTTAGAGTTAATTAGCCAAACAAATCCCTGTACTACTGGCCCTTTCGGCAATAGTCCGCGGAGCGCAGACTGAGGTCTCACCCGAAGTAGTATGGGGGGATGCTGGAACCAGGTTTCTGCACCTTGAGATGTCTGAGGGGTTGATTTAGTCCAAATGTGAATACCTTTGCATAGGTTACTTCGCGCCCTTCCCTAGCTTGCGAGGCCTTCATGCCCTGTTATATTCGCCTTCGCGTAGCTCTAACCTGGGGTCTTGGGGCTTTCGTGCTATTGTAGCAGCGATCTGCGCTATTTCCCTAAGTCACACTACGGATCTTACTTATCTTCTTATAAAAATTAGTTATCTTCACGTAAACAGATACCTTATATTATATTTACCTACTCAGCACATTTATATAAGCTCGTGCAGTAAATAAACAGTGAACTTGCAATTCATACCCAATAATACAGAAAACGATACACAGAAATATGGTAAAACATCTCTTTATTGATGCTGCCAATGATTACAGACTCGACTTGCCTTGTGCAATCAGCTGCAGGGGTCCACACACTCAGATGCGGACTACTAGGCCTCTACGCACTTAGTTGCAAAGCCTACTCCTACTCTACGACCCAAGGACACAACTCTACACTTCGACTCAATACTTCATCGATTTCTTAGATAGATGTCCTTTTACACTTAGAGCCTCACTCTATTTATACAATCCCATGGTCCGCAGACCATGGGTAGATCTCTCAAATCGACATTACATTACAAAAATGGGGGTGGACAACCCTCTGACTTATTGACCATCTTCGCTCTCCGTGCCCACAATTCGCAAAGTCATTTCAATAGACTTAGTCAAAACTTGGGCTTTAAGCCCCAAAACTTGCCTTGGGGGGATCCCATGCCTAACAATTGGTGTTCAAAGAGAAATTTTTCTTAACTCTGCAGAAACCCAAACTGAAGAAATCTTCACCAATTATGTAGAAACACAAACATATCTTAATTTTTATGTGGCCAAAGCTGAAGTAGCTAGTCAAACAAACTTTCTAATGACCATCAATTGACCTACACAAATTGAAGAGCATCAGAAAACCCTAAAATGATATAAAGTCGAAGTAGTGCCCTGGGCAGAGCACCAGGAGTTATTATAGAAATTCAAGGCATTTTTTGCCACAAATGATGAAACCTATGCTTATTTCAGAGAGGAAATACAAAGACAACTCCAAAAAACTTTGGAGAAAATACAAAAAATATGCTCTATCTATTTTGGCACCTTATCTTACAGATCCCCAGCCAAGAATTATGCCTTATTTTACTTGAGTGATATTTGTTGTTGAAAGTCAAAGCTATACGATCTTGGAAACCTTTTGAGTTTGGTATTGTTTATGATTGTATCAAATTCTTTCGAGAGTAGGATGATGATGTAAAGTACTTTTTATGTGAATTGTATATGCATAACTTCTTTTTGGAAGAATGGGGGGATGAAAATCCGAGTCCTTTTATTGGAGGTGTTCAATTCCAAGCCTTCATATATTTTTCTAGAAATCAAATTAAATGGTCTAAGGCTTATAATGTATTCCAAAAGAGATATTTTGGTCTAGATATTTGGGTTAGGGGTGAATGCATGAGTACCCTACGAACTCTTGTGAAACATAAACAATTCATGCAATGAGATGGAGTCGTATCTACCTTGGCCCCTATTCATAATAATACCGTCCGAACAGGTGTTGAATATTTTGAGGACATTAAAGAAGAAGCTCTCCAAGCAGTAAAGCTAAGATGGAAAGTATCCCATAATGAGGTTAAGAATAGAGAACCCTTTAATTACATAAATTTTCAAGCAACAACTAATCGAATGAAACATTATGGTAACTTGGTTCTGTCTAAAGGCCCTACATGGATTGGATGTAGATACAGGTGCCCAATAATCTGGTATCCTCCTAAGTATTATCATGATGAATATGATCTTTCTAAAAGAGAAGAAACTGAGGCGTTCAAAGTAATCTAGAAAAAAACAGAGTTCAGTGTTATGGTGAATCCTCCTATCCACCTTATTCCTTCACTATGTTACATGTCAATCATCTCTTTGCATGAGGACATGCAAGAAGGTAAGCCGCGGGTTGATGTTGGGCCATGGAAATTGTATGATTCTTCTCTTTATTTTCTTAGTTAATATTATGTTTTTCAAGAATTTTATCTTTAGTTTGCAATAATTCGGGAATAAAAGGGTAATGAAAATCAGTTAATGGTATTATCATTATTTTAAGTATTTTAGATACTATAGAGCTTTAATTTAAGTAAATTGGTGTGTACAATAATCTGATTGACAATTTTTGTTCCTTCGTATGATTTCAGAGCGTTTAAACATGAACATGTCGTTACCTTATTTATGGCAAAGTCAGTTCAAGGCACACACATGATCATGAAGGATAGATGAAGAAGATGTTAATTACTATTCGACGATCTTATAGCTAGGATGAGAAATCCTAAGAATATTTCAATTCTAAGGATAACTCCATTATTAGTATTATGATGTAATAAATATGACTGAAGTAAAAAGGAAAAAAAGACAGAACTTTACTTCTTCTACTTTACAGTAAAAATGTGAACAATAAATTGATTTTGAAGTTCTACATATTATTCTGTAAATCATTTTGATATTAATGAAATCACTGAAGACTTTGTTTTATTTTTTTTCATTGAATTTCCTCAAGGCAGTGCTTCCAGAGACCTTGGGCCCAATCTTGGGAGGATCTCTTGTCTGTTTTATAGCATTACTATCTGGTTATTCACTATAACGATATTGGTTGTTCCCTTTTCATGGCATATGATTGATTGAACTTTATGCTTTATAATTTTGTTGTATATTTCCTAAAATTGCTGATTGAATCGCGTGAATTAGTTACATAAGATTAAAGGTTTGATTATGTGAGTTTCGTGAATTACTTTGTAAAAGTGAGATTTTGAAGTAGTAGTATGAATTAAGTAATTTTCCTTATGCATGTATTTTTTTGAGAGCATTCTTAAATATATAAATTGATTGGTGAGCTAAGATAGATCTCTTTTATGAATCTTGAAACTATAGCAGTAGAAAGTAAGACATTTGTTGTTATGAGCAATTTATTTCTATAACGATCAAATATAATTTAGTATTTCCTGTGATTCTTTCGTAGCAATAGCCTCACACACCTTTATAATATAGAATTCTATCCTTTCACAAACTGTTCTGATAGCCTTGAAATAAAAGAAGAATCACATGTTGACAGAATTAGTGAAGGTAGGATTAAGTTGATTTCTAGGAGTCATCTTAGTGCCCAACAATGCTCATATAACATAATGTTGAAAATTAAGTGGCTCATTATCCACAAATATTTTCTTTTGTAAGGAAAAAACATCATATAGTGTAATTAGGGGAATTGTATGTGCAATTCAAACACTTTGTACATGTGCGGTATTCACCTTGCACACACCATCACTATAGTTAACTAATTTTCTTTACTAACTATTACAAGTAGAGTAATGCTTATATTTTACTTAAATGACATTTTGCACACAAACATAGCATGAAAATAAGAGGAAATTAGGTGGCCCTCCTCCACATGTCCTTTTTACTTTTTTTGATCAATTAAATTCACACCACACCTAGCTTAACTAGGAGGAAAGTAAGCGGCCCTCGCTATAGGTCATTTTATCGCATCCAATCAAATGGCCTAAAAACCTGGATCAATCAACATCCTTAACACTTTTTCATTATCCCTTTGCAAATCCCTAAGCATCATTTCTCAAAAAATTCCAATTTTGTAGGTCAATCAGCTCAGAAACTATGTTTTTGGCCCTAGCACATCCTGCACTTTAGTCCACCTGCAATGGTTGCAAGTTGCATAATTGAGCACCTGCACTGACCAACACAGGTTTCTCTCCTTTGTAGGTGTGATGGCTCTAGAATTTTGGGAAAAACAAGAAATATTTACAAAACTTCTCCTTCCACAAGCTTCTGAGGTGGTTTTAACCATTTACGATTGATGGAGATCTCAAATTCCTACTCAAGTGGTCTTATCTCTTATCATTAGAGATTATCCCCCTTCATATGTGGATATCAATCCTAGATTAGTAAATCCTAAAATACCCTATTTACCTTATAAGGTCACTACCTCTCATAGAGTCTGGGTTGGGTTTTGGAGATTACTAGTGCCCTCATGTTGCTAATTTTAGCTTAAGAAATCATCATCCATTGATGCATTAGGGTGGAGGTTGAAGGTTTTCTTTGTAGCAAGGAGGGACAAGACAATTGGGGAGACATCTACAAAGTCAAGCATCTACAAATAGTTGCAAATCTCTACTTTGTTATCCTATACTTGTAACATGTTGATGGTTATATATTTCTATGCCTTTTGAATCATTTATTAGAGACATTAGTTTATGTTGTGTGGGTATTGTAGTTCTCTTTCTTGTTTTAGTAATTTTACAAGTTCCATTTATAGTGTTTGGAGCTAGAGTTGGAGTTTACAAGTAAAGAGAAGAGGAGGGCCTACTAAGGATTCCATCTAGGTATTTCTATTGTATTCTAATTTCTCTAAGGAAAACATAGTTATTCTTCCCCTTGTTGTTTCTAGAGTAGGCCACTAGATCTAGGGAGTTCCCTTTTGTCCACAGAAGAGAATCCTCCTCATAAAAAACCTAATCCACAAATATTTTATACTTATTTTGTTAGTTACCAAGGATTTTATTTAATTCATTTATTTTTGGGACCAAGACTTGGTGTTGGTAAAGAAAGAAATTAGGTCATACCTCCCTTATGTCCTTATGACGAATATGTGGTAGCATCTAAACACTTTCTCAAAAAACTAAAGCTTCCATCTCCCTTTATTCTGACATAGTAGAATTACAAAGGAATTAAGTGGCCCATCATCCACACATAATTTCTTTTCTTGAAAGGAAAAAGACTAACATATAGTCTAATTAGAAAAATTATAAATAATCACTGCATATCCACATCAATTCACACTTTGTGTGCTCACAATTTCACTTACACACACATTCACCCAACAAATTAAGCTCACTTAAACTTTGTTTAAAGGGTGTCCTCTTTCTGGAATATCTGTACTTACTTCTTTGAGCTTATATTCTATTGCACACCCTATGTGAAGAAAAGCCTCTATAAAAACAACATTAACCTGAGTAATAAATTCCCTATAGGGGCCACCAAATAATTTAGGGAGCACATAAGTTGTCATGGTTTTGTTCCTATTGAACCAGAGAAAGTTGTCTTTTAGGGAGCTTCAAATCTTGCATCATCCAGTGACAAATATGACACATGGAAAGAAACTTGTGAAAAGGGTAAGGATTAGGTGGTGGATTATCATGAAACTTCATGTTGTCTCTCAACATGTGTTAGGGGTTTTGGGTCCAAAATTGACAAGTAGAAGCTAATATTCATCCATTCCCACTAGACATAGGTAACTTAGTGGCTAAATCTTAGGGCATGTTTCCCTATAGGTTGAGGTGCATGAGCACTTGACCTGAGGTGATCTTGGTCAGGTTGCTAGAAGCATCACCATATCTTTCAGTATGTAGCCCTAGTACCCCTCACTATAAACCTCTCCATACCTTGGTTGGTTTTTGGCTGCTGGAAGCATTGTTAATGACATTCATGACCTAGACCCAATACCTTACTATAAAATTTTCATAAAGCTTAGTTAATACTTGAGTGAAAGGATGCTAGGAATTTTTAAGAATTTTTATCATACACAAAACCTCATAAAACCTTTTTTTGTTGATTGCTTCACACATTAGAATTAAAGGGAAAATTAACCATTTACTTTCCTCTTTGTCTTATCTATGTGATTCATTTGGTTTTCCTAAATAAAATCCCCCCCTCACAATATTTTTCCACAATATTACTAGGGAACCATATGGGACCCAAGGTTTAACCATCACTCTAGCCACCTACATGATCTCCCACCATTACTAGGAGGAGTTCTTGGTCTCTCGCCATTATGGTGTTGAAGATAGGACCAAGCCACCATGTTTGGCACATCCATTCTTGGAGCCACCTTATTGGGATCTAACTCCTCTCAAGGACCTCCTACCACTAGCCCCCAAGGCAATAGAAACACTACCCTAGAGGGTACTCCAACCAATCCCACCCCATAGTGTACCTGAACCAATACTACCCTGCATGGTACACAATACCAATACCAACACCAACACACAAGGTCATTACATCATGGCTAACAAAAAACAAGATACTTTTTGTCACTTCTTTAAACATCTTAGATTTTACAAAACTCAAAAATTATCCCATTACCCATAACTAGAAATGATCCCCATGCTAACCAAGCTTCCATTGGATATCCATAAATTCAAAGGAAAACATGGGGAATACCCTGTCAATCATATCATGACCTTCCACCTATGGTGATTTCTTAAATAAACATGTGTAGATATACTATTAAATACTTATGATCCACTTGAGTTACAAGTATATTTTGTATTTCACTATGCAGGGATGGAAATTCATCAACCACATGATGAACAATATGTTCCCTATTGAGTTGACCAACCACTAGAGGAACAACATTTGCCATATTAAGATGATCAATTATTACTAGGGGAAAAATATCTGCCATACAAGCTAATAAACCACTAGAGGAAGAAGATGTTCCCCATAAATTTGATCAACCACTAAAAGAATGGGTTTTGCTCTCTCAAGTTGATGGGATAATAGGGAGCTACAATGGTTTCGAAAGGGGTGGAAGGTTTGTAGAAAAATTGGATGCAAGCACAATAGAGGACCTTGGGGAGCCTATCACTACTCGCATTGTTAGAGAACATGTCAATAACATCATTCAACAATATTTTGAGAAACGTTCATTTGTTTGACAAGCTCAAATACTACATGAGTTGATCAAACATAATACACTAAAACATTCCACAAATCTTTTGGGTTTCCGAGATGCTAAAAGCAGGAAGACACAAATGAATATAACTGGAAATATATCAAATGTATTCACTATGTTTGGAAAATCAAGAAAACCCAATGTTTGAGTTACTTGTAGAGAAATTACAACTCTTATTGTTGCACCAATTACATTAATAAAACAAAGGTTGGAAATAATGTAAAAATTGCTCCATGTATTGAGAAAAACATTGCACAAGCATACAAAATTCAAGTTACATTCGAGTAAATGAAAATTATGAATCTACTTGTTGGGATCTTATCACCAAGGAACCCTACCAAGGCAAGCTTACATTAGGAATTAGAGAACTTATAGAGTTTTCGGAGAGCCTTCTCACGTTATTCCAAATATAAATCATGGCATACGTCATCACATAACTAAAGGGGAGTTTGTTGATCATGGTAAGTACATTGTAGAAATGACAGAAGTTGAACTTTTTGAGGAATTTCATGAAAGAAATCACCATGTGAAGATATCCACAATGATTTTTCATAAATTGAAACGATGGTTTATTAGGTCTAATACAATCTGTGACATAATTTTTTTTGATATCATGTTGAATTTCAACTTCATTATAACACTTTCCAGGAATTTTACAAGAATAACTGTCATAGTGACCCTCCTACAATGCACAATTTTGTTTCATCAATATTGTGCAAAAGGTATCCAGAATATTTGTTTTACAAGAAAAGATGTATAAGTGGGAGAAGATACAATGAATGTGGTGATTTGGCATTGTTCCATAGGAACTTCCCTATTGATCCCAACTAGTTTAGGATGTAAGATGTCATGGTGACATGGAAGTGATATGAGTGATTTGTGGGAAATCAGCATTCTTATTCAACTCTCACACTTAGGAGGATCAAGTATGTTGAGGATGAGATTCCTATTTCACAATTCATGGGGATGTTTTAGAACTAGACATGTAAATATATCAAACACTCACATAGGTCCAGGTGGCAATACTATGAATTTAATCATTCTTGCGAGTTATTACAGCTAATCATAATCTTATCAGTGGTAGACTTTGTTGAGAATTAAAAAAAAATCCTCAGACATAGATAGAGAGTGAGTACTATCACTTAGACCAAGTTTCCATATTCATACATGTTATGTACAGATATGCGCAATTGAATCTTGATGGTAGGGAAAAAACTAACGAGTCATGTGATGTGAACGAGTCAATGATGATCATGAGCATGACACATTGTTCATGCAACATTGCTTTGACCTTATTTATGAATCATTAAAAAAATTACATATCATTAAAAAAGTATTGGATATGGTTAGATGGTTGTGCAAGGTAGTTCAAGTTATCACATACTTTTTATTGGTTGAGCTGGCTACACAAGAAGAGAAAAAGTCAACATATTTTGAGCTATTTTGAAATGGGACATGGAAAGCGTGAGCATGATGGTGTAGGTGCTTGTGTGAAGCTAGCACTTAGGAGGTACCAAATGAGTCATGATGTTGATTGACTCGAGTCATCACTATAGGTGATCAACTAGTGTATATCCCATTGAAGGCATGAAGGTCACAAATATATTAGGCCTATGCATAGGTTCTTCTAGAATGGTGAACTTGGCGATGTGAATGTATTCCTTCCTTGGTATTGTAATACTATAGAAGGAACAAGGGAATTACAATTAGTGTAGATCAATGACATGGGGGAAATATTTGTCATCGAGATAAGAAAATTCACATGTTTTTGTGAGTTTTTCATTGGTGTTGATGGATGTAGACTTGATCATTGTGAAAAACATGAGTATGTGAAATGATGGAAATATGTCCCTCTTAATCCAAAGGGACCTTATCCAATTTTTATGTGGCTAGATATGCATGAAGAAGAAGCCATTGTTTTACTTGATCATGATCCAGTCTCTGATCTTTTAAGGGAAGGTATGTGGCTTGTAACATATTTAACTAAGACATATTTTGTATTTTCGTTGTAGGCGATGTTTTTTCTATCACTTCCTCCTTGGGAAATGAAGAGAATGTGACCTACTATTTGATGTAATGCACACATATGAAAAGTAGGTTGGTGCAACTTTATGAAGATGGGAAATTCACATACCAAATTGGTGACATGGTTATCATAGGTCATTTTTTAAAAAAGGTTAAAAATAGGATGATCAAATCATTTATAGAGATTTTATGTCTGGATATAAATATTGCCAATACAGTCATCTAGCCATAGTACCTTAGGTCAATCTCATAGAAGTCAAAACAAAGAACGATGAACCAAGGAGATGGATGATGATAAAATTGAAACATGAACATATTATGGAGACTTGCATTCCTATGAGCCATTGGTCAAATGAGTAGATCATGCAACTGGAAAGCCTTGAAGCCCATTCTAGCAGTCACGTGTAATACAATCTAGTATAAGAGATCAACATATGAATTTTGTAATTTAAAAATGTGATAGTTGAATAATCTTGTAATTTTGTAGTTTTGAAAAGAGAAATGTTTCCCTTTGGTTTAGGATGGATTCATAATGGTGTATATATGTTATATAAGACTTAGTTTCCTTGAGGTTCTTAAGTTTCTAAAGCTTTCCAAATTTCAAGGAGGTTTTATTTTTAGGGATAGGTTCCTTATGTGAACCCCATAGATCTAAAAATTCATTAAAATTTAGAATAATGAGGGATTTAGATTTAGATTTAGTTAAAAAATATATATATTGATGTTTTTTTTCAAATGTCATGTATAGTATTCATGTTGAGCATGGAATAAATCTTATATATATACATCATAATTGGTTCTAAAAAAACGATTTCAATATCTAACAAGAAAGTTGATATAATATTATTTTACTTAAAATTGAAATTCAACTATCTAGGTTATGAACAAAATTGAAATATTTTTATGTTATTCATAAATTCCATGTGTTAGTTTGATAGAAAAGATGGAAAAAGTTACATACATGCTTCATATTGGATTGTAAAAAGTGCAACAAATAGTATATATATATATATATATATATATATATATATATATATATCTGTGTGTGTGTATGTATATATACATCATGTTATGACTATTAAGCTCTTGTAGGTAACCTCAAAAGAAATTAAATCGAATAAAACTTATTTTTTGTTAACGTCTTGACATATTTTAAAATCATTGTAATTTAACATACATTAAATGCACTCAAAGGACTTTCTACAAGCCAATATGACAACACATTTGTAATTATTTCCATGCTCAATATTAAATTCATACATGATATATTTTAGTTCATTTTAAGTATCAAAGTGACTTGAATCATAGTAAGAATGTACTTATTTTGTTAGTCTATGAAACTAGAAAGATTGAAATTGTTAAATTTTGTAAAATTGTACTTCTTGAATGTTCTTGATTGAAAGTATTAAGATAAGAAATTGATTGAAATGGTTGTATAGCCAAGTAAATTTAGGAAAGTTCAAAAAATTATATACAAAATTATAGAAACAAATCATTAATTGTTTAAATTAACATACATTGATTGCAATAAAAGACACTTTCTACAAGTTTAGTATTGAATTCATGTACATGACATATTTTAGTTCATTTTAAGTATCAAAGTGACTTGCATCATAGTAAAATTGTACTCATTTTCTAAGTCTATGAAACTAGAAATCAAAATCGTTATTTTGTAAAATTTTACTTCTTGAATGCTGCTAATTGAAGGTCTTAGGATAAGGAATTGATTGAAATATTTGGATAGCCAAGTAAATTTAAGAAAGTTTATAAAATTATAAAATTATATAGAAACATATCATTAATTGATTTTTGGTATATTAAATTCTAATACATATGTATTATATCATGCTATGACTAAGATCTTTTAGGTGACCTCAAAAGAAATAAAATTGAATAAAACTTATTTATTTGTTCACTGGTTGAAGACATCTTTTAAATTTGAATTTAAAACTTATTTCAATCCTATTTGTGTCTTTTAATTGAACCGTGATATATTTTAGTTTATCTTAAGTATCAAAGTGACTTCCATAGTAGCCTACGATTGCACTTATTTTTTGAGTTTGTGAAACTAGAAATAAAAATTGTTATAATTTTTTAATTAAAAGTTATACTATAGAACATTTTTTAAACTAGAGAAATAATTAACGAATCCATAAACTGAAATTTAATGAACATCCCTAATCAATATTCATAAACATCCATAAAGTGAAATAATGAATGTATCAATAATCTTTCCATATGAAAATATATAAAAATTACATTACATGAACATCCATAAACTGAAATAATGTTCATGCATCCATAAAATTTCCATGTATGAAAATATACAATTGTTGTATAACATGTAAATGTTCCCTATGAAATGGGCATAAAACTATACAAACTATCTATGATCCACTATAGAATGTATCTCTTCTAGAACTCTTATGTGAGTTCCGCTTCACAAAGTGAGCATCCATAATCTAGTAATTCAATATAAAGCATTCAAATTGAAATTAACCAAAACATTATTTTCACAAAAATAAAAAATCTGGAACTAAATGATTTTGAACTATGCCTTTAGTTAGTACCTTTCATGTGGCTTGATCAAGTGCAAATGGAAGTCAGGTGTTATGGGGGTATAATCAATATGGGTTTGATGCTCCCCTTCTTGTGGCTTAGTTGAGTGCAAATGAACTCTATGTGTGATGGGGTTCTGATCAATATGCCTTGGGTGCTCCCCTGTTTGTGGCTCAAAGATTGGGGCCTATGTTGATGGACCCACATCCTGAATTCCTCCATACCCAACATCCCACTCATGTGTCAACATAATTGTGACATCGATACCACTCTCCATCTGGGCCTATGTACACAATGGTAAAGACAAATTATAATTAGTATACAAATTAATTAGCATGCATACTTGTAACTTAAAAAATGAAAATGTTGAAAACTTAGGAATAAAAAAGTTTACCTCAATTGTTGGTTCATGTGGTTGTACATAGTGACCCTCCTCCACATGAGTGTTATGAGGTGGAGGAGATTGACCCATTGAAACATGCACTAAAGGAGGCTGCTCTGGTTGATAAACTAGCCCCTTAGATGACCTCATAAGCTCATCCATCTAGTTGGGTTGTGTATGCATTTTATCATGAAATTATTAATATAAATGAAATCAGCTATGGACTTATTAATATAAATAATGTATAATTTGATGGTAAGAGTAAAAATTTACGTATATATGTACATGTTCTGTTTCACTTGTTCCGTGCACCCTCCAAGTGTCATAGATGGCATCATAACACATGCGTGCATCTCAAAAAAGTTAGTCATGCCTTAGACTCTTGAGATATGAATCATCATATAATGGAACTAGTGGTTCACGAGGAAACAAAGTTGGTATGCTCATCTCTCCATGCAATGCAACATGTGCACTGACCAATGTCATCTGCATGTTATCTGTAATGGTATGACTAGTCTCAGTGTCAAGCTGTGATAAATGCTCTAGCTCCATCAACAATACCACGCTATGATACGGTCATGGAAACAATATCAGAGGTGATGCTACATGCATAGGCACCCTAAGAGCCCCAATGTGATAATAGTTATGTCCCATGTCGGGTCCATAAAACTTAGATCTAGTGTTGGTGTTACCTGGCCTCATATGCAACACAAAATTTTCATATATATGTTTTACAAAGTAAATAGGGATTTCGTCATGGTGGGGGAGTTGGCTCCAAGGCCCAAAGGGTCAATCATAAACAAAATGGGTTGCATCAACATTCTTAAAATATTTGAGAAAATTCAGTCCAACATGTCTTGTATGATGGTTTGGAGGGCTGTCAAACAACTCCCCATGAACATTAGTGTCCGTAGTGGTGACTATCATAGCCTCCCAAATATGTGGTCCTTTAACATCTAGCCTCTTAATACTATGTATGGAATTTAGGAGGTGGCTTTGGGAACCCACCCTCTAGTATGTCTTGATCAACCTATTGATGTTTTCCAACATCAATGACAAACTATGCATAGTAGGTGAACTAGCAGAGATTTTACCTAGCCCTCATGTGATCCATGTTTGTTGGGTCTTAACATCCTCAACTATGATACTAGCTATAGTTTCGTTCCACGGAGGGATCGAAGATGAACTTTTATCCTCACCTTTTCCCTGTTGAGGGTTTGCAAATCATAAAAATAATTTAACATATATTACAAACTAGAAGCATAATAACACATACATTAAATTCAAACACATCAATTGAGGAATATTTAAATATAAAACAAAATTTCAAGGAATAAACACTTAAATTTTAAAGAGGATTTAAAAATGCAGGTGGTGTACTTGCAACTGGTGTAGAAGGTCCACTATTTGTAACAAGATCATCCACAAATATAGAAACAATACCTATGACACTCTGACTGGTGTCAGAGCCAAGATCTATGAGTGGAACCCACACTCTTGTTGGGATACATGATCTATCACAAGCCTAATAGTGTATAGCAGATAGCCCCACACTTCGACGGCCTGTAGTTAGGGAGCTTGTAGGAGATGTGTTTACATATTACATATAATACATATATAAACTGATCCAAGAAAAAAATGTTGGCTAATTTATTACATATAATACAAATATATTACACATAATACATATAAATTGATATTCCATGAAAAAAATGTTGACTTAGAAAGAATGTTGACAAGAAAAAACATTTCTAAACTCAAGTAGAATAATCTAGCTTGAAGTCCTAAAGTTTAGAGTTCCTATTTTGATAACTTATCAACCAAAGTATTGAGTTCCATGTAAACACAATCGAAAGTGGTGATCAAGTCTAACTTCACACTTTTTCCCATTTCCAAATAATGTATTTTAATCATACAACATAAATATGTAAATGTATGAAAAAATAAAATAAACCCATTTGCAAAAAAAATAGAATTTCATGTCAACCAAATAATACATAAGACAAGTTCTTATAATGTTTCACTTTGACACATGACATGTACTAGGTGTAAGCACTATTATTAAAAATTATTTAAAATATAAATTAATTTAAATTTAAAATAAAAATGAAATAAATTTATTTATTTGCTAAATAGAGATTCACCATCAACAACCATATTCATCATGTCAATCTCAAACTTCTAATTTATTTATTTATTAGTTATAGTTTGATTGTTTTCTATGTTGAAGTCTTTTTGGCATATTTTTGGTCAAATTTGTTTGAAATTTAAAATGCATTTAAAATAACAAAAAAAAACTTGTGTTTTTGGAATTTTACTTCACTAAATTTCTAAGAAAGAACATTAAAACCTAAAATAATTAAAAAAAAATATCATAGAAAAAATCATAATAAACATGGTCCATTGCAATTATTGAAAATTTATACAATGAAATGAAAATAATTTAAAAGCTAAATTATAGTTTTTTTCAGTGGTCTTCAAAGGTTTTCTTGGTTGTTTTTTTTTTAAAGGGTTTTCTTGGTGGTTTTTTGTGGTTTTCAAGGTTTTTTTTTGGTGGTTTTTGGGGGTTTTTGTGGTAGTTTTTATGCTTTTTCTTGTAGTTTTTTATTTTGGGTTTTTATTCCAAATTAATTTATTTTATTTTGCATGAAAATTTAAATAAAAGAGACAGAAAAGATAGGAAACCTACCTTATCTTGAGCCTTTGGGACCTTGGCAAGGTTGCTGGGCAGTTGGATTGAGCTCCTCGATCTCGATTGAGCTTATAAATTCTCCGTTGAGATCCTTCTTACATCCTAGTGGGTGTTCATTTCGATTTACTGTGGCTAAGAGGATATTGGCAAAGGCATTGAAAAGACAAAGATCAATTAATTGGCATCTATTTATGAAAATAGTGGAAAATAGGAGAAAAGGGAGTTGAAAGGTCAGAGGTTGCATGTGAGGAGGAAATTGAAGAAAAAATAGAGGAAATTGAAGAAAATAGAGGCCTCAATGATAAAAAGGCTTTTGAGGATCAATTCAAAAACATTTTTTAGGAGCACTCTCTCCATTCTCTCTATTCTCTCATACACTTGCAAACTTAGAGCATTCTTGGATAACTCTACCATTGGAGAAAGGACGGCAAAGGATAAGGGAGAAAGAAAAGGGAAGCTAGGATCAAGCAAGGAAAAGTGGGATTTGGCAGCTACAACGGGATTGCTTTGTTGGTATCAAGTTTCATGTTTGTTATAGACATATTTGGGCACTGCAACCCCAATCATATATGTCCATAAACCAAGGGCTTCTAAGTCCCTAAAAGTGTTGTTTCACACCCTAGAGGAACAAGGTCAATTGATTACATCATCTCCCAGAAGTTCTCCATGAAAAACTGCTCAGAACCGGTCAAAACTGGACCACCTCACCTGCTCCATGCTCAAAGTGCGATGCATCCCATCTAATGCACACAAGGGGTGTGATGCATACTAAAAATCCCTTTTATGGGGTGCGATGGGCGAGAGTAGACAAATGACGGAGATAGTTTGCAAGATGGATGATCATGGAATCTTCCAGAGACTTCTCCTGTGACACTTGCCTCTCTGAATTTGCCCAGGGATGAGTAAGAGATCATGAAATCTCCAAGTGGAATTGAGAACTATCAAAGAAATGACACTAATCAAAAACCCAGAAGCTGACTCACCCACCTACAAACATCTATATATCGATCCCTCATCCTAGAGATCCAGAGGCTGGAATTTTGCATCTTGTAAGGAAGTGTTGTTGGTTTCTTTGTGGAACATCATAGTGTTGGGTGAACTAGCTTTCCATGAGGTGAAGAAGGGCTTTCATGCTGGGAGGATGGCGCTGGGTCAGTTCAATGGGTTGTAATCCTCTCTTCTACTACTTCTATCAATAAAGCTATCTGAGTTTTCCTCCATATTCTTTTATGTCTTTAAATATTGAATTGATATATGCATTGGTATGGTCAATATATATCTGATCCTATATTGTTTATGATTGTAGATCTCTATGCTTTGATGGTATTATGCTGCTTTGACTCTACAGGTGTTCTTTGAAACAGGACAAGTGAGGAAGGAGTGGCAAATATCTGTCAAAGGGGAGAGGAAACAAGCAAGGAGCCAAGCGAAAGACTGAGGTTGGTACTCTCTGCTTCTCTCTCATCTACTTCTCATAAAGGAAAACACAAGTGACTTTAGTTTGTTTTGTTTCTAAGATAGCTACCCGTCTTAGTGGGACTAGCAGCTCTAAATGGACACTAGTTTTCCCGATAACAAAATGGTGACTCCGCTGGGGAGCGAATAGCTTGTTTACTTGTCTATATTTATTTGCTTTATAAAATACAGATGGAGCCTGAAGTTATGCCAGCTAGCCTTCGAACAGCTTTTGCTATGCAACTGCAAAGTAGATAAATGTTGCTTCAGTCAATCTCCAGGTTAGTTTATGAATTAAACATCTGACTTGTAAACATCTTAAGTTCCCTGGTGGTGGCTCAAGTAACCTCATTAGATCAGCCCCTATGTTTTGTATTTACTGACTATCATTAGCTCAACCTAAATCCCTGAACTAAGCTGCAAATTGTGACCAAAAACCAAGTTAAAGTCTCGTCCTTGGACCATCGCACTATCTCCTTTTGACAGTCTAGATGCATCGCACCTCCCGTGTCCAGTAGGTGAGATGCATCCCTGTTTCCTTATGTTACAGGTGCGATCATCAGATAAGATTGTTTCTGCCTCCAAATTTTGGTTTTTCTTCATTATCTTTAGCTTTATTCAAGAGTTTTGTTGTCTGTGATCAGTATACCACTATTGAAACTCCCTCCCTTTGCATTATTTAGCCTCCATTGTACAAATAATTGTGAATTTTTTAATGTATTTTTCGCCATTTACAGTTCTCCTTTACAAAAAGTAGCTTAATCGAACTGTCGTCTTTTGATTTGGAAGTGTCGCAAGTGTTGCTTTCAGTCAAAGAAAAGAATCCTACTCTTTTGATGGTCGATTACACTATTACTCTTGTATTTGATTTGAATTAATAGTATTTCAAGTGTCGAAAGCAGTTTTCAAATTGAAGTTGAAAGTATCGTTCTTAACCTTCCTTTCGTTTTTTAAATTCGAAACTGCAAAGTATCGTCTTAGCCTTCCTTTCGTTTTTTGAATTCAAAATCGCAAAGTAGTCTTCCTTTCATTTTTTGAATTTGAAATCGCAAAGTATCGTCTTAGTCCTCCTTTCGTTTTTTGAATTTGAAATCGCAAAGTATCGTCTTAGTCCTCCTTTCATTTTTTGAATTTGAAATTGCAAAGTGTCATCTTCGTCTTCCTTTTGTCTTTTAAAGAGAAAATTGTTAGTACTATTGCTTTGAGAGAAAAGATAGTTCAGATTTGTACTTAGCATTCTTTTTGTCATTCACACATTAAGAAAGCGGAAAAAAAATACGTGCATGTGCATTTACATTTAGACTGCTTGTTGATTTTGATTTAGGATAGTGCATCTAGTGTGTGCTCTCTGCTCTATGTTGAAAGAATTTCATTTCTCTTTCCTTAGTAGCTAGGATTTTCATTGCAAAAAGAAGAGTAAACGACTATTTATCATCTTAGATTGCATCTTTAGGAATTGTATATCTACATCACGTGGTGAACCTTAAAGGAAAACTTTTTAAGAAAGATCAACTGTAAAATAAATTCAATGAACATAAAAATGCTTTGGAACCTAACGCACAACATTTAGAAGTCTAGGCTAGAGATGTATTCCAGCATCGTAAAGCCAAGTAACTATTGCTTTCATTGTAGGTTGGGTGATTCCTCCTCTTTGAGATGACAAGTGCTAGTATGGACTTGTGCTCCCACGTACCGTTGAGTATATAATGGGAGACTACAATAGGCTATATCCTTTATCCTTAGGAAGTCGTGTCTACTGCCCTATTAATCGCAATGCACTGAACACAGCATTCAGGAAGATTGACTGCCGTACCATAAAAGGTATTCTATAGTTTTGCGATTGGTTTGGTAATCCCTCTATCTAGATTTCTAGAGTAGTGACTTTCGTTCCTTTTTAGACTCCTTAAAGGAAAAGGTCCATTTGAGCACTTGTCACTTCAGGATCATTAAAAATCGAAGGTGACTAGAGTCATCTTTAGCTTTTTCTCGACTCTTAAAAATTGAAAAAGCAAGTTGTGTCAAAGTATCATAAAATTTATTTTAATCGGAATAACGTCACTGTTCCCTCATTGATCTTAGGTTGAGAAAATGGAGTCCACTAACCAAGGATTTCCCCTTGGGGGAAATCCTAGTCCTTTCTCCTCTTAGGGAGATGTTGGTGCACCTCATATGGCCACATTGTCTCTTCTAGGACTAACAATTGGCCTACCAGTATGGCTCTTCTCGACCTCTGTCGTTCAAAGCACCGTGATTCCTGAGCAATCAAATCAGCAACTAGATGATACTAGAGTTACCCCCCAACCTTCTACTTTGTTTGTTTCTCCCTCTCCTTCTTCCTCTTCACTTGGTGAAGCTAGTAAAACTAAAAACCAAGTAACTGAGAAGAAGAAGAAATGGAAGGATAAGAAGAAGAAGGAGCCAATGACAAAAAGGGGCAACCATACATCGTCTAGCGAAAATCTACACATTGCACTGTCCAAACCTAAATCTCCATGTGTAATTTGCAAAGGGGACCACTATCATTGAGATTGTCCTTGCATCCCACGGATCTTAAGGGACTGGTCTCCCCGCTTGCACAATCCAGTGTCCTCAACCTCTGATGATCATGTCGAAACTACACCGTCAACTAGTGAAAGTGAAGTCACTAGACAAAAAGGAAGATCTAAATTTACTTGTAGACTGTGTGAAGGCGATCATGCCATCCATCGTTGTCCCTTCCTAGATGAAGCTAAAAGAGTCTTGGATAATCATCCTGCTTCACTACTGCGGCTTCCTCCTGGATACAAGAAACTCTTGCCGAGTCCATTGCTAGTTGAAAATCTGACTGACACACCTTTGTGGTCGGTCGAAGCATCTATCATTGAAGGTAAACCCTCTGAGTCTGCACTGGACCAAAGTCAACAGCTCGAGATGGCAGTCGAGCCACTCTTGTCTTCAGAAGGTCTACCTTCAGATGATACAGTCACCAAAGATAATGAGAACGACACCATTCAAATTCTTTTCATAAACACAGATTCCGATGAACATGGGGGCAATCTACCCATTCCTTTACCGCAGGAAGGAAGTTCATTAGAGATGTATCGACCGTTTATTCGATCCCACCTCCAAGCAACATAGTTGTTTCCTTTGATCAAAATCTACTAGACGGACCCTGTCTACCATCTAATGTACCATTCCAAATCATAGTACAAGCTTACAGAATGGTCATGGTCAGTACTATCATAGATGAAGGGGCTTCTTTGAGTATCCTTTCCTCAACTGCTTGGAAAGCGCTTGGTTCGCCATCGCTTCTGCCTGAGATGCGAAATCTGACAGGCTTTGACAAAGGAACCAATCGACCATTAGGGATCCTTCCAAGTTTGCCTATAACTTTGAGAAGGAAAATTGTTCATCTAAATGTAATGGTAGTCCAAGGAACTTTAGATTACAATCTACTCCTTGGGTGTGACTACATTTATAGCTTGGGAGCTATTGTTTCCTCACTCTTTCGAGTGATGTGTTTTCCGCATGAAGGAAGAGTGGTCCAGCTCGTAGACCAGCTTTCATTCCTCGGCTCACACATAGCTAATAGTCAAGTGCCATCCCAATCTGGTCTTTTTGTGCAAGGAATGTCTCATCAATCTCCAGTCCATCCACCTGATGAGCATGAGTCATTCGGTGATTGTGACTGAAACCTAAGAGGCATGCGCCCTAGTCTGCTTCGGTAGGAAAACCCTAGTTATAAGGTAGGTTTCCGCATATGAATATGACTAGTCTGACGCACCCGTCCGTTTAGGAAAATGGGATTAGACTGGAATAAGATTCCTCTGTCAGAAGGTATGCCTTTCCTGACAGAGCAAGTGTTTTGTCTACAAATTGAAGGTAACCTGGAAACTCTACTTCGTTATACCTGGGGGCATGCAAACCATTTTGCATGCAAGTGAAAAGCAACCATTTATTTTCATAGTTCATAGGTTCTTAACCATTTAAACTCGTAGGATTGGTCGTTCCTAGCTTGCATAATGAAAGGATCCCGAGCAAAGTTTCGAATGGGGCAAGCTCCCTAAAAAATGAACCTATCGATGAGACATCCTTATTATACGACTGGCACGAGCAGTTTTACGCGAAGTTCAAGCTCATAAAAAATAAACCTAGCAATGAGCATATGTTCCGCCAGAGTTTAAGCTCATTAAAAATTGAACCCACCTTCAGTAAATAACCATTGTGATCGCATAATTATCAGCTTTTGAGCCTTGGTCGTGTTCTTACCATCACCTCCACTCTTATTTAGCCGATCATATGCCTCCATTTGATTGTTTACCCCTTTTGGGGAACAGTGTGATGAGTGATTCTATTAGCCATCTTCTTTACACTGCCGTGATTGAAAAGTTCCAAAACTCACCTAGAACTAGCTGTTACCCGAAAATATCACTCGTTCCTCAAAAAAAAAAAACGAGTCTCCTTTAAGCTCTTTTCATCTGACTCATAAAATATGAAAATATTGTCGAGCAGTTGGCCTCTCCAGCTCATTAAAGTGATTGGAAGTGCTATCCCTCCTCTAGATTTTAATATTTTTGGACCTGAGGGATCATTGCACAAAAATATCGAGCACTTGTCTTGTTCGGCTCGTTAAAACTATCGAAAATTCATCCCTTTCGTATTATTTTATACTTTTTAGGACTTAAGGGATTATATTATGAAAAAAGAATACTGGAGTTTCCTTCCCGTCCCTTTTCAAAATCTCTAAAATTGAAAAGGACGGAGTTATCCTTGTCGTTAAACTCGTTAAAACAATAGCGATAGACTTGTCCATGCAGACAAGAGCAAGTTTCACTATAGCTAGGCTTGTTAAAACATAGCAACGGGTTTGCCCGAAGAGCAAATTATAGAACAAGCATATGTTATCCTCCTCAAGCTTGACAAAAATAAAGAGGTACTGGTCAGCAATGACTGGGGAAAAATTGGGAAGAAAACTTGGAGAAACTTTATTGGTAGCAAGTCGTTCTTCAACATGATACTTTCACTCCATCACCATGATTGAGTTGGGTTGGGTTATTCTGTTCACCGGTCATATCACCATTGGTCCACCGTACCATCCATTTTTGGGGTTAATGCTACCAATCCATTTCAGTG